>PVJX010002237.1:0-60023 GCA_004027295.1 Dolichotis patagonum | reverse complement strand
CTTGTTCTTCTACTAGGTACAGCAAAATCAAAGAAATACACATTATAGAACACATCAACACAGAGTATTGAATAGAGCAACACCGTTAATCAGGACAAAGCAAAATGGCGATAAAAATATCTGCCTTCAGAGATAGTAGAAGGAAACTCCCCCGACTTGCTGTACCAAATATGGTCACCTGCTAAGAGATACCCAGATCTCTGGATCCCAATTGTTAAATGGGGGGTGGGGTGGGTGGGTGTGGTATGTTTGGTTCTAAGCCCGCAGGCTGCTTACTGGTTGGCTCGGCCCCCTAAGTTCCAGCATGGCGCGGATCTCAGGAGACGCTCTTGCTTCTGGTTTCCCCGCCCTGGGGTACTTTTAATTTTCTTAAACTGGAACTCTATTCTTCTGTCTTTCCAGCCCCTAGTAACTGCTATTCTGTTTTTTGTCTATGAATTTGATTACTCTGAGTATCTCGTATAAGCGGAACCATAAAGTATTTTTCCTTTTATATTTGGGCTGTTTCGTTTAACATAAGGACTTAAAAGTTCATTTATATTGTCAGGCAAGCATTTATGCCACTGAGCTAAATCCCCAGCCCTAAAGTTCATTTATATTGTAGTGTGTGTCAACATTCCTTCATTTTAAAGATTGACTAATAACCCATTGTAGTATATACTACACTTTGCTTGCCCTTTCTTTAGTGGGTAGACATTTGCATTATTATCATCTTTTGGCTTTTGTGACCAGTGCTGCTATGAGCATTGGCATAAAATACCTGGTAATGTTTCTGCTTTCAGTTCTTTTGGACATATATCTAGAAGTAGAATTGCTGGATCATAGAGAACTCTTTAATTTTGGGACTGCCCATATGGTTCAAGATTTTTTGCATTTACATAAAATACATTTAAATGAGTTGTGTAACTTAAGCGTATATCATCACGTTTACTTTTCTAAAGATATAAATTCAAAAAGCCGTTTTCTAGCCAACAGGAGATCTTTAGATTGTTAGAATTCGGACTAAAATATTTACCAGGATAGTCTCTCAAAACCTAAATGTCTTTATGATCCTGGTTCTCATTTTCTTTTCCTTTAATGCTTTCTGTGTTTTTAGTTCTTTCTTTCTTTTTTCTTTTTTTTTTTTTTTTGGCTACCACTTACCCCTTAGACTCCAAAATGGGGGGATTTTTTTTTTTTTTTTTTTTTTTTTTTTTTTTTTTTTTTTTTTTTTTTTTTTTTTTTTGTTACCCATTAGATTTTAAAATGGAGGGAACTTTTGCAACCTTGTGTATTTTGTTCTGTGTGTGGGCAATCCAAAGGTCTGTGGATTGCTTTGCTATCATAGTGCTGCTCCAGTTGAAGTCTGTGGCAGTACCCTGGTATGCTGAAACTGCTGTTCCATCTGACAGGCAGGTTTACCTTCCCCAGTGCAGGGGTAGCCATGTCATTAAATAGTCAAATGGGAAATGACTATTACTAGATTTTATGACTGTATCTTTCCCAACTATTCTATAGTTAGAACTGTTAAATTGTGGGTATTGGGTTTCCTCTCCATATACGTGGCCTTCTTGGGATTACAGAAAAATGTAGAGAAATGGAGACAGTGTGGCTCAAGCAGAACTTAGAATACTAAGATCTTGTGTTGCCTGCCATAGACTCCGAACAGACTAAACTCCGTGGACAAACAGGTTTGTTTTGGGGGTCCATGCTCACTAATCACCTCTCCCTTCAGTTGCCACATCTTTTAAACGCTCCCAGTCACTGTTACAACCCATATAAATTATTATCAGTAGCGATGGAAAGAACAAGTGTGTTAATGACTTCCGCTCTCTGGGTCTGTTTCTCATCTGGACTCTCACTTGATAATTTGTTTTCTTATGGGTTGGGGCTCCTGACATCTTGTGGCATTTGTCACTGACCAGTACACTGTCAAGGTCCTAAGATGGATCTTGATTCTTTGGATCTCTTGGAAGTCTGATGTCACACAGATTCTTCCTCAACACCCAGCAAATACTAAGAGTACAGAAATGCTAAGCACCCAGCTTGATGAATTATGCCCCAATTTTGTGAGGAGACAAGACACAATAGAATACAAAAGGCTTTTCATCAGATCTTCCTGTCCTAGGAATAAAGGGATTGAATTTTTGTGTACATTGGGATCCTTTGAAATCCTTCCATATCTATATCTAAAATTATAATAAGAACTTTCTGATTTATTTGGACTTTAGGCCTTTGAGGTTTTGTTTTGTTTTTTTTTTTTGGATCAAACTCATGACCTTGCGCTTACCAGGCAGGCACTTATGCCACTGAGCTAAATCCCCAGCCCAGGCCTTCGAGTTTTAAGTTGCAAAACCATTACATTTCTTTTTCCAGTACTGAGGAGTGAACCTGGGGGAGTCTAGCCAGCCTTGTTTATTAATTGATTGATTAATGATTGATTGACAGGATCTTGAGAAGTTACCCAGGTTGGCCTCAAAGTTGCAGACTTCCTGCCTCAGCTTCTCAAGTAACTGGGATTACAGGTATGTGCCACCATGCCCCTTGCCCGAAACTTGAATTTTATGTAAATACTGCACACAGTAACTTAAAAAAAAATTCCTTTCTTTCTGTAAATATGTGGCATGAAGTGTTTTTACTGTTTCAACTCTTTATTTGTATTCCTAAATATTATCAAGTAGTTAAACTCTTTCCCTTTAGTGTAAAGTACTATGAGTTGTAACTCATGCCTATAATGGTATAATCTGCATTCAGTATACAGAAGGTTGCCACAAAAACTCCCTGGCTCTTTCATGGTTATAGCTTTCCCTCATCCCATAACTTAAACCAAAAAGTAAATATATTTTATGCTTTTTGTTTTGGAAAATAGCAAAGTTGCATCCCCATTTTTCCTCTTAACTAGGGTTTTATCTGAGTGTGATGCTCTACAAAAGATAAAATCAACAGCGTCTTCATTGTTTTTTCCTAGACACTCATATAAGTGATTAGGAATAAAAACATTGTGTAGTGATATCTTCCAGCAGACGGCAGTGTTGTGCTATCATAGGACATCAGTGAAAACTGACTGTGTCTGCTGGAAAATGATCACTGATTTATGTCAGCAAAATAAGGCAGTTAAATAGGAACTGACATTTAACTCTGGAATCCACTTCTTGGATCTATTCTAAATATATTCAGTACTTATACTGTTACTAGCAAAACATTCTATAACTAAAAAATATCCCTTTATATATTTGTGGAGGGGGTTGTGGGTTTTGTTTTGTTGTGTTTTTCTTTTTAAGACAGGTTCTATGTAGTTCAGGCTGACCTTGAACTCACTTTGTAGCCCAGGCTGGCCTTGAACTTGCATCTATCCTGCCTCAGCCTCCCAAATGCTTGTGTTTGTTTTCAAACTATTTTAAATACTTGCAGAGTTAACTCTTTATGTAGAGTTAGCCATTGTGGTAAGGATAACTTGTGTTGTGGATAAATGTGTGAGTCATAAAATCTGATCAGATGTTTGCTTCAGATGTGTATGTCAGTCTTTTCTACCACATCTTCTGTAGCATCTCTGGCAACTGGTAATATTAATCAGCAAATGGCACACGTGTCCACTCAGCTGCCGGTGTCCTGAGTTAAAGTTTTAATGGGATTTTAGTAAGAAGTGATGAAGTGGAGCTTGCAAGACATTCAGACGTAGATGACTTAGAGGTTTCAAAGCTGACCCATCCAGGAAAGAGAGTCCCTTTGCTTTACAGTAAGCAACTTAGGTCTGGTACCATATGCATCCTGAGGGACTGGGACTGTCATCTGTCCAAGTGTGCATGTGAGTTTTCTGGGGACATCTTTAAGACCTCTCAGCACTTTCCTGATACTGTCTCCTAAACATTCTCAAGGGTGGTCCCTTCATTGCTGTTTCTGTCATTAACTCCAAACTACCATTACTTTTCACTTGGATACTGCTTGCTTGTTAATTGGTATGCCAAGACGTATTATTTTTCACACAACAGCCTTCCAAAAATGTAACATCTCATATCAGTCTCTTGCTTGAAATTCTTCTTTTACTTACCATTATACTTTTAAAAACCTTCAAATATTTCATCTGACCCACATCATTCCTCCATCCCTGCCATCTCTTGGTGTCTGCTTACTATTACAACTTACTGTGAAAACTTATTAACACCTATTACAACTTATTATTACAACCACTTTCCCCTTTTTTATTGTGCTCTAGCCACTCTGGTATCTGCTTTGTCCCTTGATTGGAGAGGATGGGGAGAATGAGAGACCTATCTGTAAGCCAATGTGCATTTCAAGTAATAAAAAAGTTTATTAGTATATTAAATTTATGGCCCATAGAGACATGATCATAGCTATCTGAAACATATTTTGTGTTCAGTTTTCAACTCCAGTTGAATCTATATCTGAGTGCAGATTCTCTGTGTGGGAAAAATTGGTTCTAAGAGCTCTGCTGACATCAAGTGACAAGGACACACTAACACGGGAGTGTACATGTCTGGGAACTGAGGCAGGAGCACTTAGGGGAGATAAGCATCGGGATCTAATCAGTCACTTGTCACTGTTGCCATCTTATAAATATGTTCCCATGTACTATCTACTGGTAATAGTGAGGTAGTCTAACAACTAATATAAATATTAAGAAGTTTATATGTATAGTATACCTGTCTTGGTATACTATATATGTATATATGTGTATATATATGTATATATATCCTGTCTTGGTGTTTCAAGGTAATCAGTTTCCTAAAATTGGTATTAAAGCATCCTGTTCTTTATGGTATTGTTACTCTTTCTCTGAGATCCAAATGTAATACATGTAAGTATTTTTTTGTTGTTGTTGTTTTTTTTTTGGTACCGAGGATCGAACTCACCACCTTGCGCTTGCAAGGCAGGCACTTAAGCTACTGAGCTAAATTCCCAGCCAATACATGTATATATTACCCAATAATGTTTGTGTTGTAGCCTGCCTAACTAACTAGCTTCCTTGCTGCCCTGCTGTTCTGTATGCTCCGAGAATGACACCCCCGAATTGCCTTCTAAAAGTTGATATTATAGACTTTCTAGCCTCAGCAGACATTTGTGTTCCAGGAATTAGCTCACCACAAAATCCATACCCTCATATCAATGCTAGCATAATGTGTGTGTGTTTATCTGTACTTGCAAAACTTGTATTGGAAAACCCCTCCACCCTGGGCGCCTTCGAGTTCTAGTTTCTTTAGAGTGGCCACAGGGTGCTCCCGAGTGGCCCCCTGTTGGGAGTTTTGATATGACAATAGCGCAGGCAGTCCGTAGATAGTCAACCTATTTTTGCTTTTGAATGGATGGATCCAGGGACTGGAGTAACTGAGCAACTCACCTGGACACGTTTGCCTCAGGGGCTCAAAAATGCTCCTACTCTGTTTGATGAGGCTCTAGCCAGAGACCTCTTGGGATACAGAGAGGAATTTCCAGAGGTCACTCTCCTGCAGTATGTAGATGATCTCCTCATAGCAACTGAGACCTTTGACAAGTGTGTAGATGCCACCGAGGCTGTATTAATGACTTTAAGTACATTGGGCTACAAAATATTAGCCAAAAAGGCTCAACTTTGTCAGCAGCGAGTGACTTATCTAGGGTATCACATTCAAGAGGGAAAAAGAATTCTTTCCATACAGAGTCCAGGCCATCTTACAAATATCAGCCCCGAAAACCAAGAAATAAGTACGTGAGTTCTTGGGGGCTATAGGATACTGTAGACTATGGATACTGAACTTTGCTGAATTGGCTCAACCTCTTTATGACTCATTGCGGGGACAAACTCAGAGCTCTCTAGAGTGGACAGAGAGTCAAGAGCTGGCCTTTCTACAGTTAAAACAGGCCCTCACCGAGGCCCTGGCCCTGGGGCTACCTGACCTGCAAAAACTGTTCAGCCTATATGTAGATGAAAAGAGAGGGATTGCAAAGGGAGTGATTACTCAAAGTCTGGGACCTTGGCAGAGTCCAATAGCCTACCTCTCCAAAAGACTGGACAATGTGGCTGCAGGATGGCCACCCTGTTTGAGGGTCATCGCTGCCATAGCCTTGTTAATAAAGGAAGCTCGAAAGCTCATCTTTGGTCAAAAACTTACTGTAATCTCCTCCCATTCATTGGAAACCCTCATCAGGGCCCCTCCAGATCAATGGCTGTCAAATGCCAGAATAATGCACTATCAAGCCTTGCTCCTAGATCCTGATTCTGTTGCCTTCAAGTCTTCTGCAGCTCTAAACCCAGCTACACTGCTGCCTGATGATGACCCGTCTGCCCTGTACCATGAATGCTCTGCTATGATTAATAGTCATCAGAGTCTCTGGTCGGACCTGACTGATGAGCCCATAGATGGGGCGCCATCATACTTCTCTGATGGAAGCAGCTACATGTATCAAGGTAAACGGGTCGCGGGGGCTGCAGTGACTACTGAGACCTGAGACCTTTGGGAACAAAGGCTGGATCCTGGCACCTCAGCACAAAGGGTTGAACTCATTGCCTTGACGGAAGCTCTTAAACTGGCTGAAGGTAAGCAAATCAACATCTACACAGACAGCAGGTATGCCTTTGCCACTGCACATGTTCACGGGGCCATTTACCAAGAAAGAGGATTGCTAACCTCAGCTGGACATAAGATAAAGAATGCCCTGAAGATATTGGACTTGGTGGCAGCAATCTGGTTGCCCGAGAAGGTGGCCATAATTCATTGCAAGGCCTACCAAAAGGGAAATGACCCCATTGCAAGAGGAAATAACCTGGCCGATGTGGCAGCGAAGGAGACTGCCCTAAAATCAGTGGGGACAGAGTTTGGGACCGCCCCCACCCTCTTGCTAATGCCCCCAACCTTGTCCAAGCCTGTCTACACCCAGAAGGACCTCCATTTGGCAGCTCAACTCCAGGTGAAGCCCAATATCCCTGGAGGCTGGTACCAGTTGCCAGACAAAAGAGTCCTGCTGCCTGAAGTACTTGGATGAGAGCTCATCCGACAAGCTCACCAGTCTACCCACCTGGAGGGATCGAAGCTTGCTGAACTCTTTGGAGAGCGATTTTTTATCCCCTAGCTGTCAAAATTGACGTCAGCTGCCAGCCTAAGATGTCCCCAATGCCAATTAGTAAACCCTAAGTGCCAGCTTCACATGGAGACCAAACGCTTTGGAGGAGCCACTCCTGGAGAACATTGGGAGATTGACTTCACAGAGATGAAAAAGCCTGGATTAAAAGGACATAAGTATCTATTAGTGATGATTGATACTTTCACTGGTTGGGTAGAGACTTTCCCTACCAGGTCAGATTCAGCTCTTATAGTAGTAAAAAAGCTCTTATATGAGATCATTCCACGATTCGGCTTGCCCCTATCCATGGGATCCGACAATGGCCTGGCTTTCATAGCCCAGGTAACTCAAAAATTGACTCAGGCTTTACAGATTGATTGGAAGCTCCACTGCACGTATCGGCCTCAAGGTTCAGGGCAAGTAGAGAGAATGAATCAGACCTTAAACACTATGATCACCAAGCTATCCCTGGAAACTGGCGATAATTGGGTAAATCGTCCCTTTGCTCTCCTCCGTGCCCGTTGTACTCCTTACATTGCTGGAATATCTCCTTTTGAGGCATTGTATGGAAGGCCTCCTCCACTTATCCCAAAGATTTCTGAAGAAAAATTGGCAGACTGGGCTAACCATGATCTTATTAAGTCCCTAGAGGCACTCCAGCCCGTCCTGACTTCTGTACATCGCCTATTCAGGTTGCAGCATTCGCCACACCAGTAACCTTCAACTCTCACCAGGACTCCAAACCCGTGGCAGAACCAGGAGCTTTGGTTCTGATCAAGCGTCACCATTGAGAATCCCTCAAGCCTCGCTGGGAGGGATTCTCAGCACTCCAACCATGGTATAGGTGGCAGGAAAGACCCCCTGGATTCATCATTCTCACGTCAAGGCAATCCAAGCTTCAGACACCAAGGACGACGAGCCCTCTTGGGACAAATGGACTGTGCAGACAACTGGTAACCCTTTAAAGGTAACTAGGTGTTCTTAATTACTTTTGCTATGTTAATCCCAATTGTAGCTTGCTTAATAATTTTACTGATGTCTGGCAAAGGTGGTTTTGTTTGTTTTGTTTTTTTTTGGTACCGGGGATCGAACTCACGACCTCGCACTTGCCAGACAGGTGCTTAAGCCACTGAGCTAAATCCCTGGCCCCAAAGGTGGTTTTGGACCCCAAGTAACCAAAGACCAATTGCTAGCACGCTTATATGGCAATCCCTGTGATTGCAGAGGGGGGATGACCCAGGACAAGTATCACAGTGGTCTTGCCCTGAGTATCGGGGGTACCTCGGGTCAATCTTATGGCTCACAGGTACTCAACACCCAACTTCACACATACTCTAAGCAGGTAGACTGTGGAGATCGGCTGGCGTATCTCACTGCCAGCACAATAAAGACCACAGGCAGAATTCGTCAGAGTTGGAAATGTCTCACCAAACCCCGCGTAACACCTGAGACTAATGAGGGGCCAAAACCATGCCCCTCAGAGTGCAATACCTATTGCCCAGAGATGCACTCTTTTTGCTATGACACAGTACAGATATGTATAGGACACCAAAATAAGACCTATTTCACCGCCTTATTACAGAGAACTAATACTGTAACCTTTGGGGAAGATTGGTCCACCAATCCTCAGGTCCTTGGTAATCCAAAATATGCCCAGGCCTCATGCAGTGGTACACCTGGAAAACCAGTATGCTGGCACCAGGGTGCGCCCATTCACATTTCTGATGGCGGCGGACCACAAGATAAAATCAGAGAACATATGGTGCAAGAGCGAGTCAAGCAAATTATGGATAAAATGTTCCCTCAAATTTACTACCACCCCCTGGCACTCCCAAAATCACGGGGAATTGATCTGGATACCCAGACTTCAGACATTTTAGAGGCTACTCATAAAGCCCTGAACGCCTCTAATCCTAATCTAGCTGAAGATTGTTGGCTGTGCATGGCCCTGGCCACTCCTATGCCCCTTGCTATTCCCTCAAACTTTATCTTACAGTCATCCGAGGGACCACACCACTTAAACTGTAGTGCCAGCCTCCCCTTTAGAGTACAGCCTATAGGCTTTGAAGATTTCCCCCTGCTTACAAGGAAGTTTTCATAATGATACCTCTCACCTTGACGTTGGGTTTGTTACCTTCACTAACTGCAGTTCTATAACCAAATGGACTACCTCTCTTTGCCCTGTCAGGGGACAAGTATTCATTTGTGGAGGAAATCTGGCTTTCACATACCCTCCTGCCGATTGGTCAGGGATATGTGTCGCAGCTACCCTGTTACCTGACATAGAGGTGCTACCTGGAGATGAGCCTGTTCCTATCCCTAGCTTTGATTATGCCACAGGTTGCTCTAAACGAGCGGTGCAACTCATCCCCCTACTGGTGGGATTAGGTGTTTCAGGAGCCCTGGCAACAGGATCTGCGGGACTAGGAGTTGCTCTACATTCCCATGTCAAGTTATCTAACCAGTTGATAGATGATGTCCAGGCCTTATCCAGCACTATCCAAGATGTGCAAGACCAATTAGATTCCCTTATAGAAGCAGTCCTCCAAAACAGGAGAAGACTCCACCTTCTTACGGCAGAACAGGGAGGAATCTGTTTAGCTTTACAGGAACGCTGCTGCTTCTATGCGAACAAGTCTGGCATTGTCCGAGATAAAATAAAAAGACTACAAGAAGATTTGATCAAAAGAAAGAGAGAATTATTCAAAAGCCCTCTTTGGAGTGCCTGGAATGGGATCTTGCCCTACCTCCTCCCCCTGCTTGGGCTTTTGCTTGGGCTACTGATCTTGATTTCAATAGGACCTTGTGTTATTAACAAATTGATGACATTCATTAGAGAACAAATTCAGACTATTAGACTAATGGTCCTGAGAACCCAAGGATGTGAGTTGCTTCCCCTTAATCAATAAAGCCAAAGATTTGGCTTATGGTCTTAAAATCAGTGGGGAATGTTGTAGCCTGCCTAACTAGCTTCCTCGCCACCCTGCTGTTGTGTATGCCCCAAGACTGAACCCCCGAATTGCCTTCTAAAAGTTGATATTATAGACTTTCTAGCCTCAGCAGACGTTTGTGTTCCAGGAAATAGCTCACCATAAAATCCATACCCTCATATCAATGTTAGCATAATGTGTGTGTTTTTATCTGTACTTGCAAAACTTGTATCGGAAAACCCCTCCACCCCTTAATCGATCCTGCACGCACCCCTCCCTTCACCCCTCAATCAGTCTCCCAGCTGTGCACACCCCTCCCTTAGCTTTGCGGTTTTTGCCTTTATAAACCCCAGTCCCACTTCGCTCAGGATGCACAGTCTTACTGCTGCAAGGCTGCTGCATCGCTGGGTACCAGCTAAAATAAAAGCGCTTCCTTTTTTAATTTTTTCTTGTCTTTTTTGGGTTAGGTTGGAGGGCTACAGCCGTTTGCGGTCTAATTTGGGGCTGGGGTCCCACAGTTTGCTAGTATTCTTGAGTTTCAAATATTCTCTGTAGACGGTAGCCTTTTCAAATGCTTTAACAGAGAAATTGCAGGAGAAAAAGATAACATTTTGTGGAATGCATCAATGTGAAATGAGAAATTGATCTAAAATTTGAATTAAAAAAATAAAAAATGAGAAGTAAAATTTGAATTAGTGAAACCAATATCGATTTTAAAGGCAAACTAAAATCAGAGTAAGAAAACAAAATAGTTTGTTAAAAAAGTAAAAAAAAAAAAAGCTTACGGGAAGCAACAAATAGTCTTATCACTGAGGCAGTTTTTATTTGATCAGTATCAACAAAATGGATTTTTTCTACATCTCTGGAACATTTTGTTCTGAAACAAAGATCAAATCTATTGGAAAAAGCAAGTAATACATGTTATGTTTTAAAATTTTATTTTGAGAACAATAGTTTCTAGCTAGGTGCCATAGTCCATACTTGTAATCCCAGTTACTTAGGGGCTGGGGCAGGAGGATGGCAAGTTTGAGATTAATTTAGGCAACTTAGTGAAACCCTGTTTTAAAATAAAATATAAAAATATCCGGGAATATACTTCTGTGGTGGAATACCCTGTTGGTTTGATTCCCAGGTACTGGGGGGAAAATGACATTTTCTAAATATGTTACTATTTTTCAATTTCAATGATTTTTAATTTGGCATTTATTTTGTATTAATGTGTGTCTTTTAAAATGTCTTCTAGTAGCCAATGTCCATGTCAGAAATATTTTTTTCTTGTTTTCTTAGTATATAAACTTCTGAGGGTATATTGGCTTGTAATAATAATAAGCCATAGAGTTACTTTTAATTTTTTAGCACAAAACTTTTGAAAAAAAATCTTAATTTTTTAGCACAGAATTTTTGACACTTTTAGTATAATTTTATCACAGAAAAATGATTTACTATTTATTGTTTTTTCACTAATCATTATTTTAAAACACCTAAGTGAATTCTTAGGAAATGTGTAGAATAATGTATGAGTTTTTTTCAAAATCTAAATTTTCTTGTTTCCAAATTCCAAGTATTAGTATCTGTTCAGTATTTGGAAAGAAATACAGTCAAACTGAAAACAGAGGAGGAAGTGAGCCTGAGAACAGTGGCCCTTGTTGCACCTCCACTCTCTTAAGTTCCATGGGCCCACAGAACGTGGGTAGATTACTGTATTTTGGGGGGTTTCTGGGCAGCCCTAGACAAAAGAATTTTAAGCTCCTGATCATCCACTTCAGCCACAGGTTCTCTTGTAAGGTCTTTTATAGTGTCGCAGTCTTCACTGTTAAGGAAATAGGTGAGGATTACCAGTTGTTGTATTTGAGGAATAAACTTGGTAACATACCTATGTTAGGCCCCTTCATTAGGAAATTTTAGGACCCTGGGGCTGGTGAGGGGGATGACAAAGAGGTGATTCTAGTGTGAAAGAAAAAAGTCACAAATAAAGAATCTTGAATCAGAGTGGATTTGGGTTTCTCTGCAGCAACCTGAAGAGAACACTATAGTCCAATGCCTTTAAAATTCTTAAGGTAAATAACTTTAAATTTAGAGTTATACTGAGTCCACCCAAAAATATATATACACACTTCAGCAATTCATTGTACTAATAAATGTCTGGAAGCTAATGGACAACTTTGAGCACCTCTTGTTAATTGTAGAATTCAATGTAACCTGCATTACTCTGATGATTTCTTGATAAATTTAGTAGTAAAATATTTACACAAAATTTCCTTTTCCTGATGTATACATTCTTTTTTTTTTCTTTTTTTTTTTTTTTTTTGGCAGACACTATCTGTAGCCAAATTATGGTCAATTAGAACTAAGTATTTTCAGCAGAGTATAATCCCAGCACTTGGGAGGCTGAGGCAGGAGGATCATAGTGAGTTTCAGGCTGGCTTGTACTACATTGCAAGATCATGTCTCCAAAAAACAAAGACAAAATCCCCAGAATTAAGTATTTTCAGACATGCAGAGTCTCAACACATTTACTTCTTCTGTTTTCTTTGTTCGTTTGATTGATTGATTGATTGATTGATTGCAATGAGGTCTTGCTGTGTAATTTAGGCTGGTCTTGAAATTCCTATGTAGCCCAGGCTGGCCTTGAACACACAGTGATCCTTCTGCCTCAGTCTCCTAAACGCTAGATTACAGGCATGTACCACCATGGCTATGGCTGGCTTCCTATCCTGTTTATTAAAAGCAGTTGGAGGGTGAGAAACACCAAGTAGAATGTAGACTAAAAAAGAGAAAGACATGAGATACAGGAAACAAAAGATCCAGCTCTGGAGGGAGATGAAGGGAATCCCAGACAGTTGCCAAGATGCCCCTGTGTATCTGATGAAGACAGTAACCGCTCCAGATTGAAGGGCTGTGGTTAAGACACAGACCTGTCGAAAGCAGTAATCCCTAAGCAGCTTCCTGCCATTGTTCTGTCTTTAACCAGAGCACAGATTTCCCTGGTGAGCTTGACCTCTTGAGCAGCCATGGTGGACTTAAAACCCAGAATGCACACTAGTAGCCCCTCCCCTGCCTGTCACCTATTGTTCATTCTGCAGCACCATGCTGTAGCGGCCTGCTCCTCACACTGATTGGTTGTGTTTTCCAGGACTCACGTCTTCGCTAATTTTTCCAGGGAGAAAATGTGTTAACTTTGTGAGACACTAAATTTGGACAGTCGCAGAGGCTTCGTTTAGATTTTTCCTTGTACTTCTCCATTCTGTCTTCACCTGTAAGGGTACCACTGTTTTTATGTATCTAGGCTTTTAATTTCTATTCATTTTTTCAAAACTAAAAATGTATTATTTAGGGATACATGTATTGTTACATGCTAGAGGTAAAATTAGTAAGTAAAGCAAGAAAATGATTAATACAGAAGTCAACATGATAATTAACCTCAGCAGAGAGGGGATGGTGGAATTGGGAACCTCTATGGTTCTGGTACATGTGTTTTAACAGGATGAATACATAGAGTTGATTGTATTAGTTGTTCATATTCGAATGTATGTTTTATCTGGCCTCATATGTGTTGATACATATAAAATACAAACTCTTTAAAAAAGTTTCTAGGCCCCAGCTTCATATTGAATCAGAAACTTTATAGATAACACCCAGGAATCCATAGTTAAATTTTACACTTAGATAACTGTAGTCTAGTTGATCATTCTCATTAAATGCCTTACCCAGCGTCAGTGATATGATCTAATAAGCATATAATTAAGTGGGAACATTTTGTCCCTACATCTAGTTATCCTTCTCTCTATATGTGAGGAATTTGTTTTTTTTTCTGCTGAAGGTGTATCATAGTGATCCTTTTAGTCAATTTCAATTGCCTCATTTCAATTTTTTTTTGAAAAACCAAATTGCAGGATTTCTGCTATCACTGCATTGAGGCTGTAAAAAGTGTGTGGTGAGTACTGCATGTTCTCTAATGTGTATTAAAGGTCTGACATCCTTTCTAAAGGTAATTGAGGAACAACTCAACAAATGTAATGTTGTTTTAAAAGGTGACTCTCCAGGTAGTAATGTCAAAAGGTGTTCACATGATTTAACTGCATTTAATCACAATGAGACCCTGTCAGCTGCCTGGCTATTGTTTTAATATTACTTGTCAATTCTGTGGTGGAAATGGGGTGTTTCAGTTTAGTTGTCAAACAAATACGGATATTAGAAGTTTGCTATTGTGGGAAGGACTTAGCCCCTGAGGTTCCAGGTAAAGTGTTAAATCCAGTACTTTCTGACTTTTGGCAAATTATTAAAATAAAAAGCAGAAATCCTACCCTAACTGCAGCCATTTTGTCCAGTACAGCTACAGCCATTTTGCTCTGCCACTGAACTTTGCTAAACTGCAGCATTTGTTATCAAACTGAAATTTCTGTGAATGTTCTAAAAACAGCTTTGCTGTGTGCCCCAGTGCTTGCCACAGGCTACCCAGTGTACCATGGTCTTCAGTTACGCTTATCTTAGCTCCTGTAACTTCCTGCTCGCTGCCCTGTAAAAGAGATAGACATTTTGTAATCAGGGCCAGACTTTGAAGACTACTCCTGTGGGTTCACTGGCAATAAATAAAGTCTCCTTTTTTCTCCTGAGTGCCTGGCTGTTGAGGACTCAATTTTCTCCAAACAGTTTAACATTTTCCAATCTAACTTTCTTTTCATTTGTAATTTGGATTGGCAATAATTCTTACTGAAGTTGTGAGGATAAAGTTAGATAATTTATGTTACACACTCCTCACACTACCTGGTTGTTAAAGAAATATAGTTCCTGTTTATCATCATCCTTTGCTCAAGTCAGATGTCAGGGAACTAGCTGTGAATTTTTTGTGTCATTTACCTGCCCAAGATCTGTCAGTTTCATCTCCTCAGAGCTCTAGAATGGCAAGAGACATGACGCAGTTGGGCTTGTCACCAGGCAGTAACTAAATCAGTCTGTTAGTACATCAAGTTCTCCTATACCTTTATTAGTAGCAATTACTATTAGTTTCTACAACTCTAAAAGGATGATAATTTTTACTTTTTACCGCTGCTTAGCTCTGACCTCATGGTTAGTTTACCAGCATTACTTAATATTGTTTGAATCTGTTCTCCAGAGGGCATGTGTTAGAACCTTATCCCTTATGCACCAGTGTCCGGAGGTGGAACCTTTGAAATGGTGGCCCTCTTGCTTTCTTATTCATGCTTTCTTGCCCTTAATCTTTTGAATATGAGATGACACAGTGTCTCATGATAGTTGTGAGTCCTTCAGTCTTCTACTTCCTAGCCTTCAGAACTAAAAGAAATAAATCACTATTCTTTACAAATTACCAGTCTCAGATATTCTGGACTAAGATGATTGGCATTGCTTATTGTATTAATATTAGCTGTAGAAAGGCAAATAGGCTGCAAGGTAGCTCAGTGGTAGAGCACTTGCCTCGCATGAGTAAGGCCTTAGGTTCCATCTCTAACACCATAAAAAGTGAAAACCAAAAAAGCCACTCCAGCCTCCCAAAGTTGAACATGCCTAGTGATTACCACATTTTTACAGTACATGAATAACATTTAGTCACAGGGTTGTCAAATCATTATTAGAACATGTTAAAGTAATGCTTCATTGTTATTTTTACATTTGTGTATTTCTGTGTTTTGGCTTAATACTTTTACATGTGTAAGGTTAAGCATGCAGGAAATTGCAGTGAAAAAAGTACACTTTGCATAAAGACACTTCTAGGTTTCAGATCTAATCCCTGTGTTCTTTTGACCTTCTTTCTGTGTGTGATGTACGTTTTCCAGGCTTGCTCTTTTGTTGTTCTGGATGAGGGTATCATACAGTATAGATGTAGACATATCTCATTCTTTATCCTGTTCTATTGACTTAGTGAACCAAGAATGCAGTACAGTATACCCTTGTACCAAAACTGTCTTTATTAATCTAGTTTTGGTTCCCTCCCCACCCACCCTTTTCCCTTATCCCCTCCTCCATCTACAGTTCTCTCTTGAGTTATTAGCAGCCTGTTGGCTTCCCAGGATTTGAGAAAACTCGTCTCTGCAGTGAGTCTTTGTATATCATTCATGTCCTTGTCCACTAGTTGACCAAGCTAAGTCTAAGAAAAAGGGCTTATTAGAGCAGTTAATGAAATGTGGACCACTTAAAAATATATTTACTGGTACTGCATTTCTTTGAGCACCCACACTGCTCCTGAGTGCTTCCTGTAACTTCCTCTAATAAATCCTGATGGATCCTGAAAATTCTTCTGTGACAGAAGTCAGCAAACCTGCATACCTAACTTAAAGAGATGAGTTAAGTTTCTTATTTCAGCCCCAGAGACCATAAGACCTAGCCTGTGAAATCTTTCTTGGAGACCACAAAGGGATGTAAAAAAAAGAGAATCCTTTGGTAAGTTCAGCCAAAGGACTTTTTAAATTTATCTATTTCAATAAGGGTGGGCCATGTTCTCCCACCCTGTTAAGATTAAGATTGAGACTAAGACTATAGATTATCAAATCCCACAGATTTCTACCTCCCAAAACATAGAGGATCTTCAGTTCCCAACTGTCTTGTGCCTTATTGCTTTGATCACCTGCACTCTGCTCTTGAGTGCATCCTGTATCTCCAGCCCATTTTTTGTTTTATTTTTTCATAGTAAATTCTTGCTAAGATTGTTAGTTGCACACTCTAGGCTTGAATTTAGCATTCTCCTATCTCAGCTTCCTAGAGTGCTGGGATTATACCACCACACCTGGTTTACATAGTTACTTTATCAAGTTGGTAGGTTGCAGAATAATGCAGATGCAATTCCTGTAAATGGTGGTGGATTGCTGTGTATATTTATTCCTAACAAAGTAAACCAGGACTTCTATAGCCAAATTAAATTCCCAGTGGATTCTGGATCGAATGAAAGGAAAAAATAATTAATTTTAGTAATCTTTATTGGTTTTATTTGTAGATTGCTTTCTTTTGTAAGATGAATGCAGATACAGTAGGGAGGATTTATCTACATACATGCATTACTACTACTGACAAAATCGTATGTTAGACCACGTTCATGTCTGTGAGTAAGGGATCTCTTCTATGTTGCCAGTGAGCTGGCTCTTCACTGAGTACCTAGAAGGGTTTTGTTTGCTTAGGATGCAGAAGCCAGTCTTGTTGTGGTTTGCTTTGTTTTGTTTTTAACTCACTATATTTGTAAACTGAATTTTTGCTATCCTACTTTTTTTTTAAATGGATCTATTGTGAGAATATGCTAGAAGGTCAGTGTGAACATTGAGTATTAAAACTATAAATTTAGATCTTTGCCCTTTGTATATGAGTCTCCCTGTATTTTTATAAGGTTGATCAGGGATTATCTACCAATTCTTTTTACGATGTTATCAGAAATAATGTTTGAAACCTTAGGCCTAAATGAGGCAGGATGTGGGTCTAGAGTTTTCCATAAGACAAAGCTGTTTTCAAAGGCTTTCTCCCCCTTTTTCTTTTTCTGTTCTTTTGTTGTGAAGAACTTCATAGCATAAAATTTGAGAACAGGGAATATTGGAATATTGTTGCTGATTTGATGTTTTTGCGTTACAAATTTTTTCCAACATGCCACTAGATGGTGCTAAATATTTGATGTTAATTTCAATAAGATCTATCAAAACTTTGGCATATGGGAGATTTGGTGGTATAATTAACCTTTAAGTGTCCTTGGAATTTATGTCTTAAGGTTTTAGTAGAAGACCTTAAAGAGCTGCAAATTTAAGTCTTTGCCTGTCCTTAAAGTATTTACAAAGTGACATTACAGATAAAAATACTAGATTAAAAAGTCCAAAGCCCAAACCAACAAATAAGGCTCGCTAATCATGCCCATGTCCTGCCTAATTTTCTTTTCAACATATTTCTTAAATGCTTTTAGTCAGAACTTCTAAGATAGCTCTAATTCTGAAATGATAGTATATGTGATATGGTAGATGTTGGGGTGTTAACAGCATTTTAAACTAACTGTGTAGCACACGCTCAATCAAAATGTCCTCCAGCAGAATTCTTCAACATTAGCTTTATGTGCTGTGTGGCTGGGGTACTGGTTGTAGTGGAGACAATCAAGTGGAAATCTCAGTAATCTTCCAAGACTGGAAACTTTATTAGGAGCAGTATAAAACACACCCATGCTAATGAATACAGAAAAATGTCTTTAGAAAAATAAATAATTGGTTGGCTCTGCAAATCTCACGGTTCAGGTTCACTGTAAGCAGATATAATTAATGCTGTAATTAATAAAGTGAATAAGAACTTCTAATTAAATCATAATAACTGCCTTGGTGATAGCCAGGAAGACACATGAATTTCGGAGGTAGATATGAACTGTGCACTCTTTTGCTGTGTTCTGTGAAATTCACAGTGAGTGGTGCATGTGACTTTTTCTGTTTTTGATCCTAGCATATCAGAGTGCAGGATTGTCTCTTAATGGTGGGTTCTTTGATAAGTGTCTCAATTAATGTCTTTACCTCCCACTCCTATAATTTGATGAAAGCAGGCAAGATATAATTGTAGCTTTCCTAACCTACCCTCTGTGGAGTTTTCCCAGGCTTCCCATGTGGCTCCACTGCTAAAATAAAGCCCTAGGGAATTTAAAATTTTTTGGTTGACAATTGCAAGAATGTTAATGTGTAAAATGATGATGATGAGGGCTTTTACTTTCAAATATGTAGATGCTTTTCAGAATGGATAGGGCAATCTTAGCAAATAGATCATTTGCATGATAGAAAAGTATGTGTTTGGAGTATCCTTCAAGCAATGTCTAATTGTGGAAGTTATTTAATCAGTACTAACTGATAGTGCTGTCACCCCCATTGAACTTAGGGCCTCTGCATCAAGCTGCATCTCCAGCCCTATTTATTTTTTAATCTGAGACAAAATTTCACAAAATTGCCTAGGCTAGACTTGAACTTGCCATTCTACTGCTTTAGCCTCCCAGTGTGTTGGTATTTAAAGCACATACGAGCATAGATCAGTGTCCTTGAAACCCATGCACAGATATGGCAACCTGTTTATGATTCACATCACATAGCCGGTTTATAACAATGATGAGCTCACTAGAGTTGTCGGAGCCAGGTAGCAGGCATCATTTTTGGCATATGATACCGAGGGCATCAATTCTTTAGCCTTTTCTATGGTTATATTTCAGAGGCTTTGCGTTGCTTGTTGACTTGTGATTTTTAAAGGTACTATGAAGAAGAAAGAGGAAAGAAAATGATGAAAAGAGACAGAGTCATCATGTAATGTTGGTGGGTGCAGGCATTCGGTGTCTACAGTGTACTGCAGGAATAAAGCAGCGTCACGAGTTTTGTCGTTTATATGGGCGAGCTCAGCTGATGCCTCTCTACTGTCTGAGTTATGTATTAGTCTTCACAGTAGAGATTTTCAAGGACAATCTTGCCCATAAGGTTAAATTCACTTTGTCACATTGAGGTCACTGAAATTAATCCAAACTGTATTATTTACCTACTGGTTAAACATTTCTCTACTGGTCGCAAAGTTTTATTAAAGGTAGGAAAAGAAACAGGCTCTGCAGAGCAAGTTTGGGCTAAGTAAAAGCAGGAAAAGAAATACACCCCGAGTGCCCTGAGAAGGAAAAGTCCATTGCAGTGGTGGTGAACCTGTGGCACACATGTTATTTATGTATTGTTTTTTAAGATAAAAGATGGTAATGTATAAATTTTTTTCTAAACCTCAGTATCAGGTTTAATTGTAGGGTCTGCACTTTGCAGTAAATAAGTGGGTTTTGGGTTGCAGTTTGGGCTCTTCTCCCTAAAAGGCTCCCCATCACCAATCTATGGGAAAAGTGCAGACAAGACTTTGAACACAAAAAGGAGTAAACTGGGATAGATGGCGGCTCAGGCAGAAGACCAAATTACTGACAGCTGTTTTTCCCCAAAAGATTGAGAAAGCTGAGCACCGTACTGCAGCATAGAGAACAGAAACATGAGCGCAGAGAGGCATGCTTTTAAACTTTAGGTTGCACACATGGTACCTGACCTGCAGCTCTGCAACTGGCTTAGCAACAGGTCCTGTGGGTGTTGTTTACTGACTTGTATCTCCAGTGAGAAACCAAAGACAGGCAAAAGAAAGAGAAGGGGAGGTAAGCTTGGAGCAGGGCTGTAGACCTCTTACCAGCTGAGAGAGGACAGGAACTTTGTGCTTCCCCTCCCCCATTTCACATCCCACGTGGTGGGACACACCAGAAAGCTCTTCCTGGCACCATGAAAAAAATCTCCAGAGTTCCCCAACCTAGGGGAGAGAGGCAGGGAAAGAAGAAAAAAAACATTTATGGCATTTTAGAAAGAAAAAAAGTGTTCAAAGAGCCCTACCTCCTTGTTTACTAAGGTATCAAATTTTGAGGTGCTGGAGGTGTTTTCTAGGTTCTTTTGTCCTGAGCAAAGAATTGGTCCAGACCACCACAAAGGATAGCAAAGTTTTATTAAAGGTAGGAAAAGAAACAGGTTCTACAGAGCGAATTTGGGCCAAGTAAAAGTCGGCAGAAAAGTACACCCTCAGTGTGAGGGTTGGCCACAATGCAAGAGAGAACACAGGGGTGTAAACATGTGTTTTTTATAGTGTATGTGCTCCATAACTTTTGTTTTGACATTGCAGCCAGTTTTCAATAGATTATACTGTGTGATCCTGGATTTTCATTCCATACTAATGTAATTAAGAAATAATCTTGAGAATTTCTTACTGACTTGTACTTACGTAAGCACTTTCTAGTTTTGATAAAGTGTATGAGGACACAGAGATATCCTTTTTAGGCGATTCAGAAACCCAGGTCTCTAAATGAAAGAGCAGCTGTCTGCTTTGACATTAGTCATCGGTACCAACTGGCGATTTTATAAGCTCACGTGAGCCAGGGTGCCTATTGCTGTGTCTACTCGGAGTGGCATTTTTATTTCATAGCCCTTGCCTCAGGCAGTGCATTTGTGTGGTAATGTTTACAGACGATTAGTGTTGAAATAGAAATATGCCTCTTGAAGGCCTTTTGAAGGAAGGGAAGCTGGAGTGAATAGTGTGTAGGCAGCAGCTTACACACTTTATGCAAGTTCAGAATTTTCAGAAAAGCCCATATGGTTTTACTGCTCATCGTGATCAGAAGAAGCTGGCCCTTGTTGTTTATGTTTGGCAAATGTGAAAAAAAGTTTTTTTCAATCAGATTTTATTGATGCATTTTAGATATGCATAGTGATCACATTTATCATAAACAATTTGTACCTGTACATGATATAATTTTTTTCCCATTCCCCTAACCTCCCTACAACCCTTCTCACCTCCAAATGTAGGAAAGCTTTGTTTCCATACAGGAAATGTGAAATTTAAATCTGGTAAATTTCTGTAGAGTATAATCATGCTTTCATGCTTCATTAAAATTATGAGTATTTTATGTGTATAGAATTTAGATAACATAACAAATGTTGTTATCTAACATAAAAGAATTTAGATAGCATAACAAATACCCATGTACCTATCATCCATTTCTATCGAATCTTGATATTTGTTTATATTTTCCAGGCTCTCTCTCTCTCTCTTTTTTAAAGATATAAAGCGCAGTGGATACAATGGAAGCACCCTTTGTAATCCTAATTCTTTTTTTTGCCTCCTTAACTGCTCTGATGTAACTGCTCTCCTGATACATACTCATTATATTTAGGTGTAGTGGTGCACAAGATAATTGTATTTTCCACTGCATATTTCAATGATAAACATAATGTACAACATTATTCTGTATTAACAACTTGCTTTTTATGAGTTTAGTACATTAATCAGCTATCACTGTGACAAAATACCTGAGATAAATCAACTTAAAGGAGGAAAAGGTTGTTTTGACTCACAGTTTCAGAAGTTTCAGGGCATGGTCCCTTGACTTGGTTGCCTTTAGGTCTGTGGTGAGACAGAACATCATGGTGGAAGTGCAAAGGGCTGGGTCCTCACTTCCTGGAGACCGTGAAGCAAGAGCAAGGGCCAGGACTCCAGTGTACCCTGAATGGCATCCTCCAATGACACTTCTTCCCACCTCTCAGAGTTTCCACCACCTCTCAACAGAGCCATGTACTGGTGACTGAGCCTTCACACATGAACCTTTGCAGTGGGTATTTAAGATCAAAACCATAACATTTAACCTTCCAGTTTTGAACTGTAGTCATTTAACTATATTGTAGATTAGCTATTAATTTTAGCTTTTCAAATATTATTCCCATATATGTTCCTATCACATTCTATACATTTTCTGATGACAAAAACCTAGATTTCCAGTCAATTTGCTTTTATGAACAATGTGGTACTAAATATTCTTGCAGAGGCTCCTTTTGTACTAGTGAGAGGGTTGCTATTGACCCTAGAATGAAGGATATACATTCAGGAGTACATTTGCTAGGATGAAGAATATGTGGGTCTTCAGCTTTACTGGCTAGGACCATATTATGTTAAGTATTGTAAGTAAGTAAATTGTGACAATTTGCACTACCAGCAGTGTTTATAAAGAATTCTGTGGCATATTCTAATCACTGTTGGTTTTATAAAAGTTTTGTTTCCTGTACTGGGGATTGAACCCAGGACCTTAACACACTGAGTTATGTATGCAGTCCCTTGCTGCCTCAACCTTTTTATTTTATTTTGAGAAAGGGTCTTTCTAAGCACACAGAGTGGGTTTGATCTTGCAGTCCTCCTGACTCAGCCTCTCAGAATTATAGGCAGGTGCCACTATGCTTGGTTCAAACTTAAGTTGTTGGCACATGATCATTATGCACTATAGTCCACTTTATTTGTGGCTTCATATTGTGTGGTTTTACTTGTATGTGTTTACCTGTGGTATGAAATATTAAATGGAAAATTCTAGAAATACATTATTCATAGGTTTTAAATAACTTGTTTTTAACAATGTATTGTAATTGTATTATTTTCAGTTTTTGTTAATCTCTTATTGTGCCTAATGTGTAGCTTAAACTCTATCAAAGGTGTGTAGTGAAAGACAAGATAGAGAGGGTGCAGCACGGTCTGTGTTTCCCCATGCCTACTATGGATTTTGGAGTGTGTTCCCCCACAGATAAGAGAGGGCTGCTCTGACGGGTATTCATATTGCTGTCACTCATTTTCTTAATTATTAATGAGAGTATCATTCATTCATTCAGCTGAGTGACAAGAAAAGTGCCATGTGTTTATGTTCTACTAAAAGAAACTGAAAACAAACAGGAAGGAGAATGTACTGTATTTTACATGACATTAAGTGCTGTAGACAGATAAGAGAGCAAGTGCCCCATTGGTAACTGGAGGGAACACATTGAAAGCAGCAGGAATAACAAATGACAAGACCTCATGTGTGGTGTGTAGAAACTGCCAGGAGTCCAGTGTGACTGGAGTAGAGTGCATAGTGGGGTGAAAGGGAGAGGAGATGAGGTAATTAATAGGGAGTCTATGAACCACTATAGAGAATTTGTCTTTCAGCTTGAGTATTACAATCATATGAAATTTGACTGTTTTGAACAGAAGTGTGATACTATCTTATTTAGGCTTTAAAAGGATCCCACTAGTTACTTCACTGACAGATTGTAAGGAGCTAAAGGAGGAAGCAGGGATATAAACCAGGAAAAGGATGATGGGAACTTAGTCTAAGGTTGTAGAAAATGAAGGTGGCAAGAAGTAGTCAGAATCACACATACATATGTGTATGTAAGCACACACTCTTTGTTTAACCACTGAGTTCCCTTCCTGCAACTTTCTTTTTCATTTTATCAATGAATTGATTGCTGAATGGGGAAATATATATATGTACATTACAGTATTTAGAATAAAGTAATAGTCAAAAACCCCTCTCCAACTTAATGACTGCTTTTATTTGCTTAACTTTTACCTGCAGTACTGTAATGGATAGCAACATACTACTATAGTACTATATTTTGCAATGCAATCAGCAAAAATTTCAGTACTGTATAAACAGGATATACTCTACAAAAAAGACATTGAAACTATAAAAAAGATGCACAGAACTGTAAAAAAAAAGAAAAAGACAGGTCTGAACAGTTGTTTAAAATATTGTCATTAAACTTTTAGTTATTTTATTTGTGGTACTTGGGAGTAAACTCAGAGGCTTTATACTGAGCTAAATTCCCAGCCCATTGTTACATTTTTATTTTGGTATAGACTCTTGCTAAGTTACTCAGGTTGGGCTTAAATTTGGAATCCTCCTGCTTTGGCCTCCCAGAGTACTGGGATTCCAGGCATATGGCACCATGTCCAGTTATATCTGGATATATTTTGAAAGTAGAGTCAACAAAATATACTGATGTGTTAGCTGGGGGATGTGAATGAAAAAGTACCAAGTTTTGGCTGAGCCCCTGAATGGCTGAAGTTGCCATCTGTGGCAGAAGCAAGTTTAGAGAGGAGGAAGAAGTCACAAGTTTGACTTTGAACAAACAGGTTCCCAGTATGTGTTCATCATTTAGGTTGAGATGCTGACTAGGCAGGTGCTAACATAAGCCAGGAAAACAAGAAGGTCCACACTCTAGGGGTGTCAATGTCACCATACTAGGGTGATTTAAAGCCATGAGATTGGATGAAGGAGTGAGGGTAGAGATAGAGGGTCTAGATGAACCCTGGGCCATTTGAGGGGGATGAAGCTTGTCTACATTAGAGACTAAAAAAGATTACTCAGTAAGCAGGTTAATAAGAGTGTCATGTCTGGAAGACTAGTGTAGAAATGACTAGTTGGTTATGTCTAGTATTTGAATAGGTGCAGTAGGTTGAGTACTGAGACTTGACCTTTGACTTTAATGAAATGGAGGTCATTAAAGCCTTGCACAGGAAATGTTTTGGTGGAGTAGAGGGAAGCTAAGGCTAGATAGGGTTACCCTGTTGAGGGTATGGGAAAACAGGAATTGGAGGGGACAGAAGTTACCATCACTTTTGAGGACTTTCTTTCCAAAGAAACTGACAGTGGAAGAAAGGGATTGAGATTTAGAGTTTTGTTCTGTTTTGTTTTTTAAATGGGAGCTATTATAGTGGTATGAGTTATGTGTTGTGAGGAGGAAATAGATGATGCCCAAAAGGGGAAAACTAGGGGGAATGAGGCTGAACTGATTAAAGGAAATGGGATCTGTGTACAAAGGAGAAAAGATGGATCATAGTAGGAGCACAGGCTCTTCAGCCGTACCAGCAGAGGGAAGAGTACTTTGGGACAAATGCAGGAAAATGATTTATTTTATCTTCTCAGTGAGTTAGGAGGCAGGATCATCTGCTGAGCCTGAGGAATAGGGGGTTATGTGCGGTTGAGGGGAAAAGATCTGCCCTTATCTGCTGAAGACGTACTCCACAACGCCTGGTGTTTGTGGGAAAGCTCAGACAGTGCTGAGCCCTGTATTTCCTATTTTTTGATACACATATGAGAATATACCTATGATAATGTCCAGGGTGTAAGATCTGATCTGTGAGGAGACTAGAGAGCTGGTGTGTGTGTTAACCCACACCGAGAGCGCACCTGGACTCACTGGTCATAAGTGTACAGTGAGATCAGTCAGTACAGTTAATACTTGTTTTTTCTAGCCAAAGTCACCTGGTTAGATTAGGCAGAGATTCATCTAGGATTGAGGCTTGCCTGGTGTTGATAAAAGAGGAGGAGGCAACATAATGAGGGTATATATATATTCAAAGGAGGAGGCTTTTTAATGGTGAATCATGGACTCTAAGCTGAGTGAAACAGTGAAAAAGGTAGTGAGATTTAACGGATGGTAGAACTGTGGTTTAAAAATGGAGTAGTCTTTGAAAAGAGGAGTTGAAAAGATAGGGGTTGCTGGAGAGCGGGATTGTAGAAATTGAGACTGTGGAGGCATCAGCTTATTGCGTGTAAGTACAGGAATTGTTACATGTGTCAGCTGAGACCATTCCCATCAAGCACAACAGGAAATGTCAAAGAAGAACAAAGATAAGACACCATGTCCAAACTCCCTGGTTCTCATAGGAGCAATTACATCTGCACTGCTCATTCTGAGGAACATGACCACACTCACATCTGCACTTCCCATTGGGAGAAGCATGATCCCCCACCCTACCCAGTTCCACAAGACAGCCACTCTTCCCCCGACCTCTTTACAGCCTTTATTCTCCCCTTGCTGAATGCTGACACTTTTTGGACTCACTCGTTTACACCTGAGTAAAATAAACAGCCTCACTGCTCATGCAAAGACTTCCCAGGTGAGTTTTTTGCTCCCTCTTTGCCTCTGATACATCTGGCACCAAAACCTGGGATAGAGCACCCCTCCCTGGAGGGCTTTCAAGCCCTATGCTGAGTGCTTTTCTAATGAGACCATGCCTTCAGGCCACACCCCAAGCAGTCCCCACTGGCCGCTTCAGATCAGGTAAAGTTCTTCCTCTATCTGCTCATCTGCTGAGACAGAGGGAGGATCAACCTGCTTTCCATGTTCCTTAAATCTGACACCAGTCACAGATATTTGCTGGGAAGACAGTCTTCCCTTGGTGTCAGACCAACCATGGTGATTATCTGGCTTGGTCATCCACCCCCTTGTGTTACGGCCCTGAGTTCCACCTGAAGACATCCACCATGGACTCTTGTTGCCACCCTCATTGCCTTTCTCTCTGCTCTCCATGAGAAATCTCCCTTCCTCCATACCTACCCACCCCCAGCCTGTCTCCTAAAAAACCTAAAGCCCCTCCATCTCTCCCTCGACCTGAAGCCCACGTACCTGATTTTTTGTTGTTGTTGTAATACTGCAGGGCCACAATACAAGTGCACCAATGCCTCTCCATGGCCATAAAATAGCACCTTTGACTTTCTATCTTGTGGGACTTAGAAAATTGTTTCCAAAAATTGAGGAAATGATCTAGACTATCCTTTGTTGAAGTGCTGTTTAGACTCCATAATCTTCCTACCTTGTTCTTTCTGTGACTCCTCTGAAATCCTTCACACTTCCTTCCAATATGACCCTCTTCCCCCTTCTGACATTGAGTCCTCCCTGATGACAGATCATGTCTACTTCACTCTCCCCAGGCAGCCCAGGATTTGTTCCAGGCCGTGTCCTTCCTGTGGGAGACCACATTGGAAGTCAGACTGCCCAGCACAAGCAGCCACCTATGGGTCACAACTCCAAGGCCCTTCGAATGTCTCTTTCCCAGACCCTCTTGGCTTGTCTACTGAAGACTAAAGCTGCCTGAAGGCCTCAGAGGACCCATGGTCCATCTCAGATGCTAAGCTTCAGGTAACTCTTGTGGTAGAGTGTAAAGTCTGTCCCCTTTTTTGATTGATAAGGGAGCTACCCATGCCACCTTGGCTTTCTTTCCAGGACCAGTCTTTCCAGCCCCAACTACTGTTGTGGGTATTGATGGCAAAGTCTCCAGAGCCCTAAAAACCCCTCTAATCTGGTGCCAATTAGCCTTGTGCTCTTTCTCTCATTTCTTCCTGGTCATTCCCACTTGTACTATTCCACTTCTTCGACAAGACATTCTAACTAAACTGCCACTCTGACTGTTCCTGGCATATAGCCAGCCTTCATAGTTGTTCTCACTTTTCCTTTCCTGTTCCCTCCTACCACTCCCATAGCTTCCCCCCACCTCAATTTTAGAGTATAAGAAACCTCTTCCCTGTGCCTGGCCCTAGCCCAACAACCACTTAGCATCCCACTTAAATCAAACCACCCCTCTCCCACCGAGTGTCTGTGTACCATCCCTGACCCAGCTTTACAGGAGCTAAAGTGTGTCATTTCCCATTTGCTACAACATGGCCTGATAGTTCCTATCAGTTCCCCTTATAGCACCCCAATTCTTCCCATACAGAAAACTGACAGGACTTATAGGCTGGTGCAAGATCTCCATGCTATCAGCCAAATCCTCCTTCCCATCTATCCTGTGGTGCCTAACTTCTATACCCTTTTGTCTACTGTTCTTTTGTCCTCCACCCATTTCTATGTCTTACACCTAAAAGATACCTTCCTCACCATCCCCCACACCCCTTTTCATAGTCCCTCTTTGCCTTTACCTGACTGACCCTGACTCCCATCAGTCCCAACAGTTGACCTGGGCTGTCCTTCCACAAGACTTTAGAGATAGCCCCCACTACTCAGGCCCTTGCCTGTGATTTGCTCTCTTTTCACACCTCTTCCTCTCACTTCATACAGTAAGTTGATGATTTCTTCTTCTGCAGTCCCTCCTGTGAGTCATCCCATAAAGACACCTTCTTATTATTATGACATCTGGATTCTAAGGGGTACCACGTATCTCAATCTAAGGCCCAAATCTCCTCCTCATTCACCACCTATCAAAGCATCACAAACATGCCCAAGCTCTATCTCTGGACCATGTCAGATTTATCTCCCAGATCCCAACCCCTACCACCAAATGACAACTCTTCTCCTTTCTCAGTGTTGTGAGATATTTCTGCCTCTGGATACCCCACTTTACCCTCCATACCAGGCCCCTTTACAAACTCACCAAGGGAGACCCAGCTGAACCCCTGGACCACAAAGTCTTCCCCCACTCATCCTTACAGTCCCTAAAAGATGCTAAAGGTAGGCCCTTCCATAGTCCTTCTAGACCCTACCCAACCTTCCTTCATTTATGCAGTAGAACAGAGGGGATGTGTGGCTGCAGTCCTAGCTCAGGGACCAAGCTCACATCTGATTATGTTTCTATCCCAAAAGCTTGATCCAATTGTCTTGGGTTGGACATAGTGCCTGCAGGCAGCTGCTGCCATGACCCTAATGCTCATAGAAGACCTCAAGATTACCAGGCATGCCCTGCTCACCCACTATTCTTCCCACAACCTCCCATCTCTTTTACTTTCTTTCATCTCCCTATCTCCTCCAGCTCTATATCCTCTTTACAGAAACCCCCACAGTCATCCTTTCCTTAAGGTCCAACTTCATCTCCATCTCCCACCTTGTACCCACTTTACCAATTTCCAGGATCCCAGATTCACGTGACTGTATGCCTTTAATCCACATGGCAACATCCCCTTTCCTTTACATTTCAGTCTCTCCCCTCCACCCCCAATCACAGTTGGTTCTTTGATGGGAGCTGGTGTAAATCAATCCACACTTCCCCTGCTGGAGGGCTTATGCGATCATGTCATGTGACTTCATCATAGAGACTGTAACTGTTCCCTGTCCACCATCAACAGCTGAGCTGATTGCCCTAACCCACATGCTCAAGCTGGCTAAGGGCTTACAGGTTAACAAATATACCAGTTCCCAATATGCATTCCATATATTACAGAACTGTGTTGCTATCTAGGCAGAGAGGGGTTTCTTCACCTCCCGAGGGTCCTCTAATCAATTCCCCTCTTATTAGAGCCCTCCTAAAGGCTACCCTTTTGCTGGTCTAAGTGGTTATATTTTACTGCAGGGAGCACCAAAGGTCTTGTGACCTCATAGCTGCCAGAAATGCCTTTGCAGACAAAATGACTAAAGAGGCACCTGGTCTGCCCCTCTCTACTGCTGAGGGTCAATATTTTGCCTATGCTAACATTATCCCAACCTGTACCCTCCCAAACAACAACAGTACCAGGCCCTCCCTACCAAGAATGAATGGTTTCTAAATCAAAGAAAATTCCTCCTTCCTGCTTCACAGGCATACACCATCTTTTTCTCCTTTGATGTTAATTTTCACTAGGCTATCAACCCCTAGTTTGATTGCTTAAGCCTCT
Source organism: Dolichotis patagonum (assembly GCA_004027295.1). Lineage (NCBI taxonomy): Eukaryota > Metazoa > Chordata > Mammalia > Rodentia > Caviidae > Dolichotis > Dolichotis patagonum. The sequence goes on along the minus strand of PVJX010002237.1, from coordinate 30,389 downwards.
CTCTTTTTATCCTAGAAAAGCTTAATTATCACCACCCAATACCCTAGCTGCCATGCATCTACCTCTCAGGGTTTCCTTAGACCTCGTCCTTTCCCTTTACTGGGCACAAGGCTTTGCTCCAACTCAGGACGGGCAAGTTGATTCATCTACATGCCACCAGTGTAAGAGACAGTACCTCCTGGTCTGGGTCAATACTTTTACTGGGTGAGTTGAAGCCTTTCTTCCAACTCAGAAAAAGCCTCAGGAGTAGTTAATTCCTTTTAAACTAATGTTATCCCCTAACTTGGCCTTCCACATCCATCAAATGAGACAGTGGTCCAGATGTCATTAGTCAAATCACTCAGGACGTAGCCAAGTCCTTTGGTGTCTGATGGAACCTCCTCACCCCATACCAGCCTCAGTCATCTGGGAAGGTAGAAGGAGCCAGTGGCCTCCTCAGGACATACCTTACTAAGCTTATAATTCACTTCTCCCTCCTCTCAAAGATTGGGTCTCCCTGCTCCCAGTCACTCTTCATATCTGAGCTACCCCTCTGAGAGCCCACAGGTTACAGCCTCTTAGAATTTTTTATGGCTGTATCCGCCTGCTTGGGCCCAATATCAGCCCAGGGGCCTGCTCTATTGAAGATTGTCACCCAGTCCTTCAACAAGCCTGAACAGAAATGACATGCCACTAACCTACTCTTTCCCCTTCCAGACGCCCAGGCTTTTGAAGACAAACTCATCGGCAAATATATTTTAATTAAAGATTAAAACACTCAGTCCTTACAGTCCAAGTGGATAGAACCCTATTTCATCATCTACAGCACCCTGATGGCTGTCCATCTATGAGACCAGTCCTCTTCAGTGGGTACATCACTCCTGGGTAAAACTGTCCTGCTGACAACTCACTTGACCCTTCCTGGTGGAAATTGCAAGTAACATCTTCTACTTCCCTCAGACTGTCTTGAATTCCAGAAGGTACCTAAATGTCCTGCCCCTGCCTATCCTGCCACTTCACCTACTTCGTTCATTTGGTTTGCCTTTGTCTTTGTTGGTTTCAGGGGTCTTTATAGGGGGGAAATATATATATATATATATATATATATATATATATATATATATATATATATATATATATATATATATATATATATATATATATATATATATATATACATATATATATATATATATATATATATATACACACACACACACACACACACACACACACACACATACCCCAAACACCCTTTGTTTCTAGTATGCATTCTTCTGTGGATTTTACTTATAATCCAGGTATGGCTTCACATCAGTTACCTTTTGCCTCAGGGATGGAGTCATTTCTCATGCTCACATTCACCCTCAGCCTAACTAGTGTCCCCTCCTCTGCCTCTCTTGTGCTCTTTTATCCAGCTAGCCCTTCTTTTCCTTTTGCCATGCCCCACGGTCACACTCTCGCCACTTATCCCGACGGTCCCTAACTATCTCTCCAAGACTCTACAGTTAACTCATTCCCTTTTAAACCAGTCCAATCCTTCCCTAGCCAGAGACTGCTGGCTCTGTATCTCTACATCTGCAGCTACCTATGTGGCTACTCCTGTCCCTCCCAAAGTCTGGGTCCTCACCAACCTCACATACCACCCCAAGTATGAAATAGGAGGCCCACTCCAACTTCTCAGCAGAAAGTCCTTGGTCAACTTTCCTATCAATGCCATGACAAAAAGGACTCAGACAGGACGTGCCGCCCAACTCCTTCAGTCCTATATTGCCATCCTCTCCTTATATGAGAGTTCAGCAAAGCCCATACATGGCTCCATAACCACTAATACTACTCTGACCTCCCAAGCCCCTCTCTGCATTCAGCGAAATCTAACCTCTGGCACACTGCTAGGACATCTACTCCCCCAGCAGTGTAACTATACACTACTGCTGCTGGCCTCAACTGATCATGTCAACTCCTGGGTCACTCAGGATGCCTCTTTCACTCAGCCTGTTCGTTTTTCTGGCCCTCCCAAGGTTACAACGACATCACTGCTCAACAAACAGTCGGGGTTCTGTGATGGCCGCCACTTGCCGTGCATGACCATGCATCCATGGACTCCTTGTCACCAACCTCCCACTCACTCAGAGTGCCTCCTTTTGCCCACCTTTAATCATTCCTCAGAGTGGCTTCTAATAGACACCCAGCGATTCTTCCTCCAGTGGGAAAATAGAACAATGGGTGCCAGTCACATCCCCCGTCAGGGGCCCTTCCAACCTCTGACAGGTGCTGCCCTGGCAGGTACACTGGGTGTCTGGGAAAAAGAAAATCAAAAGCTCACACACCTCTTTAACATTCATAATCAATTTTGCTTACCCAGCCAAGGTGTTTTTTTCCTTTGTGGGACATCAACCTACCTGTGTCTTCCCACCAATTGGACTGGCACCGGCACACTGGTATACCTTAGCCCCAAAATAGACATTGCCCCAGGTAACCAGAGTCTGCCTGTTACCATAGAGGCACAGATTCAATACCAAAGAGCCCTACAATTAATACCCCTCCTTGTGGGTCTAGGTGTCACCACTGCCACAGGAACAGGGAGAGGAGACCTAGCTACCTCACTGTCCTACTATCATTTCCTATCCCAAGATCTCTCTGACAGTCTTGAAGAAATAGCAAAATCCATCCTCTCTTTACAGACCCAAATAGACTCCCTAGAGGCATCGACCCTCCAAAATCATAGGGAGTTAGATCTTCTTACAGCTGAGAAAGGTGGCTTATGCATTTTTCTAAGAGACAAATGTTGCTTTTATAGCAACCAGTCAGGCATAGTGCAAGATGCAGCAAAAGAGCTAACTGAAAAGGATTCAGAAATTAGACAACACAATGGGTACAGTAGTGCACGCCTGTAATTCCATCATTTGGGAGGCTGAGGCAGGAGGATCACTGTGGGAGGCCAGCCTGGGCTATAGTGAGTTCAAGGCTGATCTGAACTACATAGCGAGGCCCTGTCTCAAAAAACAAAAAAAGAAATTGCACAATATTTATCTGATTCTTGGACTGATATTTGGGGCTGGTCCTCATGCCTCATTCTGTTAGTCGAATCTCTTGCCTCTAATCTGCTTCATTTCCTTTTAAGCCATGACTCTTTAGGTTGTTTTTACAATTCCTACAAAACCAAATTCAGGCTATCGCCAGTGTGTGATAGATACTAGTTCTGACCACCCCACACTGCCAATCTCTCCCCCAGAATTCTCTCTTGATTAAGTTGTCTGCACAGCCCAAGTCTCCTTTATGAAGAAGCCATGAAAAACAGTGCTTATCCCCTCAACCCCCGCATTTATAACAACAACAAAAATGATGCGAATGTCACGCCCAGTGGGTGAGACCAATCCCGCCAAGCACAACAGGAAACCTCAAAGAACAAAGACAACACCAGATCCCAGCTCCCTGGTTCCAAGAAGAGTGATTACATCTGCACTGCTCATTGTGAGGAACGTGACCACACTTAGATCTGCACCATCCTTTCAAGAAGCGTGATCATACTCTCTCTGCCACCCCAGGTTTCACAAGACAGGAGTCCTTCCCGCCCTTTAAAGCTTTTGTTCTCCCCTTGCTGATTGCTGACACTCTTTTTGGACTCAGCCCACTCTCACCCGAGTGAAATAAACAACCTGGTTGCTCACATGAAGCCTGCCTGGATGGTATCTCTGCTGTCTTTACACCTGTGATGCAAGAGTGAGAACTAAAGCCCAGCCAGTGTGGATTGTGGGAGGAGAGGCAGAGGTCAGCAGGTGTTCTGCAGAGAGCAATAATGCTGCAGAGTCATGGCCAGGAGCTGAAATCCTAAGGGTCAAGGTTGAGGCTGTTGCGTTGGCTGCTGCAGCATGGAGGTTTAGGGATGGTGCAGTCTGGAAATGTGAGACTCAAAGCTGGCAGGTGAAACACATTCCATTTCCTGCTTCCAGGCCCTAAGATTCTGCCTCAGGCTTGGGGTGAAGCTTGGGCAAGAGTTCATTTAACCGATGTACAGCCAGGGTTGTATCCTCGTTCTACCTGCAGGAAGGAGGTTGAATAATTTGAATTGATGAATGTGAATTTCATCAGGATGTGGGAAAGAGGTTTATGAGTTAGAGAAGGGTGGGGCATCTGTGGATTTCCCATACTGTGGGTTGCCTGTTTATACCCATGATTCTTTTTTCCTGTTGGTAAGTGTTGAATTTTGTTTTGGATTGAGTATTATAAAAAAGTATTATGGTATTATAGTACTGAAAGTGTATACCTGTACACATCATGAAGTGCACATGGGCATCCAGTAGTTGGCACTTGTACCTCTCTTTCACTATCCTCTCCACCAAGTGTGTCATTTTTCACAAAGAACTGTATTCTCCGTCCCTTGAACAACAGGTAGATCTCTTCATGTTAAAGTGCACTGGCTGTAAGTTATGTCGTCTTAGCTGTGGTAGGTTCTGTTTTTCTCTTAAGGTACACTGGCGACTTAGAAGAGGGCTTATAAAATCAAAAGTAACTTTTGGTCCTCTGGGAGATGCCTGTGGTTGGGGACATAAGAGAGCCTGACCTTGTCTGCTGTGCCTGCATCAGATTTATGCCTGCATGACAGAAGATGAGCTGTTTTGGCAAGTGGATATGTGCTCTAGGTGACAGGGCCTCCACTAGTTGGCCATAGGCAGTTAAGATCCCCACTTGCTTGATGGGAACAAAACCATTCAACATCTTTCTTTTTCTTTTTCTTTTTCTTTTTCTTTTTCTTTTTCTGATATTGTGATGTGTGGACTTGGGGTGATACTGTTGTGTCAGTGTGGGTTTAACAGTTGTAACGAATGTTCCAGTCTGCTGCAGCTTTGATTGTGGGGCAGTCAGGGTGTTTAGAGGAAGAGGTACATGGGAGACTGCATTTCATGCTCAGTTTTACTCTGAGCCTAAAACTGTTCCAAAAAAGAAAGTTTATTAAAGGAATAGAAAAGTAATTGTGGGCTTTCTTAATGTTATGTTTGAATATTTAAAAGTATTTTCTAAAATAAAGTTACCCCCTTTTTGTCTTTCCTTGGGACATAATCCTTGTTTGCTGTCAGTGAAAAATATGAAAATAACTCATTTTCTCAAATACTACCATCTTTACTATACAGGTGACAAACAGACCTTCAGAGGTTGTAGGAACCAGGGGCACAGGTCTCCAGACTTTTAATTCATTGACACTTGAATTATAACTTTCGACTCCATGGTCATTTTGTGAATGCTCTATCCCTGAATCTGGTGTGATATCCTTAAAATGTTGACTTTGCACAATTTTATTTTACATGTTCACTACTAGAGCAGAGATTTCTTTATAACACTGTAGCACTCTCTTATAGTGTACATTGCCCAGATATTCTTATTTCTGAATTCTTCAGAACAACTTTACTAGTTTTTATACAAATATTAATTGAGGCCAATTTTAATTACTATTTTAAAGACAGTTTCCCTTTACTTTTAGGTAGACTGTTCTTTATACTTCTCAGTATTCCTTCAACACATTTGTATAGGATCTTTTAAAATAAATGTTTTTTACTGTATATACTGCCTGTTATGGTTTGTATTTGACCCCCCCCCGCTCACAAACCTTATGCAATCATGGACACCACTGAATCTAGTCTTTGTTATTGGCTGGTTGTCTAGCACTGGGATTGGTGGTGTGAGTGCTGCACCCAACCAAGGGTGGAGCCAAATATAATGTAAGGGCGGGAAAGAGGTGTGCTTTTCCCCTTGGCCGCCATGATTGGCTGCCACCCTGCCTTGGATGGACTGAAACATCCAAAAAAAATGGTAAGCTCAATAAACCTTTCCTTGCTTCACTTTGGGCATCAGGTATTTTGTCTTGACAAGGAGAGGAAAGTAACCAAAACACTGCCAAAGCAAGCACTGTACTTTTATCTGTTTAAAGATAGTATTCAAGACTAGGCATAGTGGTAAATGCCTGTAGTCCTAGCACTTGGGAGGCTGAGGAAGGAAGATTGCTACAGGCTTAAGGCCAGGCTGGACTACAAAGTGAGTTCAAGGCTAGTCTGAACTGTATAGTGAAACCTTGTCTCAAAAAGATAAAAAGAAAACAAAAGTATTCAAAAATCATATAGAATGGCTATTCATTTAATTTTTAATATTGTGAGATATTATTAATCTTTTATTAGTTTCATAACTCATAAATACTCTTGAATAATATCCTTTGTTTCCTGGGCCTCAGTTTCCTCATATGAGTCTTTCTTTCCCACCACCAAAGACTGAGTAATGGAAAATTTTCTGGTTTTCCTCTAATGGTATAATATATATTTTAATTGTTAGAATCACCAAAATATGTCACCTTTTGACTGTTTTTACTTAAATAGATTAGGGTGAAAGTTTAAATTTTTTTTTCTTTTGGTACTGGGAATCAAACTCAGGACCTTGTGCTTGCCAGGCAGGTCTGTGCTAATGAGCTATATCCCCATCCCAAATTAAATTTTGAAGATATGATGAAGAGTCAAATTTTCCCACATACTTACGGTTTTTAAGGTATCATTTATCTGGCTTCAAGACAGGAAAGGCTTTCCTTCTACTCCCTTCCCATGAAATGCTACGCCTTGATTTCTAATTTAAGGAGAATAAACTTCTGGTCTTTCATTTTTTCCCCTTTTGTCACATGACTTCATAGCATTTTCACTTGGAAGGGCCTTCAGAAGATACTTCATAATTGATCAACCTTTTCATTTTACAAGTTGAAGACAGACAGATAAGTGACTTGCCCAAGATCTTACAGCTAGTATTCACCCGTAGACTTGTATCTAACCTGGGAAACATGTGTTAATACATCTACTCACTTCTTTTAGCCTCTTTATACTTGGCACTAATGATGCCCAGCCAGTCTTTGAACCAGCCTGGTCTGTGTAACTGCTGATGAATCTGTGGCAGCCTTGCTGATACCTCTTTAAGCATAGGATTGGAACCATAGTGGTAGCATATTTCCCCGAGTTTGTGATATTATTCTCCTAATCAGCACTGGTTTAATTTTTTTTTTTTTTAAATACAGGATCTTACTATGTAGTTCAGACTACATAGTGATCCACTTAACTCACTCAGCCCCCCAGGTTCTGTGATTACGGGTGTGAACCACCATGCCTAGCTACCAGCACTGCTGTATCAATTATATCCAGTGGAGAAATTCTCTGTGGGCACCTGGTAGGGGCACTATGATACACAGAATAATGGCCTCCTAAAGATGTTTATGCCCCAATCCTGGGTCCTGTGAACATGTTAGGTTACTTGGCAGAAGTGAATGGAGATTGCTAATTATCTGATTTTGGAGAATATCTGGGATTAAACCAGTGACCCCAGTGTAATCATAGGCTCCTAAAAGTGGAAGAGGAAAAAAGAAAGAACCAGAGAAATAGCTACAGGAGAAGGACTAGGTGGGCAGTTCCTAGTTTTGAAGCTGGAGGGAGAGGCTGTGAGCCCAGGAAACATCTCCAGGGCTGAAAAGGTAAAGAAACATTTTCCCTTCTAACCTCAGAAAAGAATATATCCTGTGGATACTTTGGTCTCTGTCTAGTAAGATCAATGTTGGACTTGTGATTAACAGAACTCTAAGATAATAAATTTATTTTAAGACACTAAATTTGTGAGAATGTATTATGATAACTGTAGAAAACTAGTAACAAGTCTATATCACTCCTCAGAAAAAGATCCTGACCTTGGTTCTCCCCCTTCTGTTGCTGTGTGGTTGTTTTATTGGCTACATTGATTTCTTTATTTATCCTGATTTCCTTATATATCCTCCATGTTCTAAGCTAGAACTTTGGATAAAAGAATCTACTGTGAAGCCGTATACTCTCAGCTTTGGTCATTTTTATGATCCAGTTGTTTAGCATCTGCCCACTGAATTTCCAAAATACAACCAATGCCTAAAGTGGCTACATTAGATTTTGAAACAGTTTTGCTGTGGACTGCCATTTTCCAGGAATTCAAAGTCGTATACTGACCTGGTGCTCCTAAGTGCCTTGCCCTCTTACCCACAAGAAGTTATTTTGTCACCTCACAATATTTATCATGGAAACCACCTGTATGATGGCTGATGCATCAGTTCATGGCTTGGCTGTCTATGTTATTTTTGTGTATCAAGGGAACCAGATTCTGAGCTGGTTACCTCTTTTATTGGGCTGACATGCTCAGCAGGCTAAAGTACACATTAACAGCCCAGTTTGCTATGATGTGATTCATACATCTGTTAGCTCTACAAATGACATAATCATGACTTGATGCAGCACAAAGTTTTTTCTCATTCCCCATGGCTATTGTAAAATTGATTGATGACTTCTGAGAGGATGGCAGAGTGATGAACAACTAAGAAACAACCTCTCCAAATTTTGCTGTTCAGATACTAGAATATAGTGTCTCTTGAAGAGACACTGGGATCTCAAAAGGATCTGAAGCAAGAATTGAAGCCCACGGGGAGAGAGAAGAGACAGACCTCAATGCCGAAGGAGGTGGCAATCAGTGTTTTCTCCTTATGTGACTCACTGTGTGGGAGGGGCAGCGCCAACATGCAGATGCCTGTGACTACTGGTAACCCCAGAGGTCTCCATGGAGAATTGTGCCAGTTGAACAGAGAAATGGGCATAGAGGACTACAGTGGCTGGTGAGTCATTTGGGTTCAGATGCCCCCTGGGGGATGGCAGCTGTCCAGTAGCATCTTGGAGAGGGGTCAACTGAGCTAAGAACTCAGAGCTGCTTCACGCTGGCTCCATCTGGCATCTCCTGGTGTCAAGGTGAGGTGAAACCGAGTTCAACTCAGCAAGTGATCAAGGAGCTGAGTTGAAGCCACCAGGAGGTGCATGGAGTGCTGCAGAGTGAACAAATTGAGTTCCAGCCACACAACCAGAAATCAGCCTGAACTTCAGTGGAACTAAAGGTGCAGAGTTACTGGGATTTTCCAGTACATTGCCAATCTGTGGCATATTGAGATTATTCAACATGGAGCTGGGCTCTGCCAGCTGCAACATGCCCTGAAGTGAACTGTATTTTTTCTTTTTTTTTGTTTTTCTCTACTATATCTTTGTACGTGGAACAACGCAAGGAGAGAACAATCATATATATATATGCACTAAATTCCAGTGCACTCAACTATATAAAACAGTTATTAATGGACATGAAAACTTAAGCACTAATACAATTGTAATGTTTGACCTCAGTACCCTACTGTTACAAATAGACAGATCAACTACACAAAAAAATCAACAAAGAAACACAAGTCAACCAAACTTTTGTACAAATGGACTTAGTAGATGTCTACAGAGTGTGCCACCCCACAACATCAGAATATACATTTTCTTCAACTGAACATGGGATGTTCTCCAAAATAGGCCACAAACTAGCTCATAGGACATATTTAAGTAAATGCAAAGGAATTAAAATTATCCCGTCTTACTTTTCTCATTGGTAATACAAAATCCCAACACCCAAAGTTAATGGAGGAAAGGTTTACTCAACTGACAGTTTGTAGAGGTTTCAGTCCATAATCAGTTGGCTCCAAGGCAGAGTGGCACATGGCAGAGGGGCATCTGTTCATGGCACCAGGAGACAGCAAAAGCAACAAGCAGAAGAGGGAGGGAGAAATAGATCTTTCTATCCTTTTCATCCAGACTACTGGGATTAGGACTGTGGAAATGCGGTCAGCAGACAGATTCAGCAGTCACCCACCCTTGATCCTAGCGTTGAACCATGAGTTAACCACAAAGTAGACTGGAACTACCTCCAGAAAACCCCCATCTAAAAGTGCATGGGACTTTTAGGGGACACCTAGAGACAATAACATTCTTCCCCTGCTCCCTCCAAAGGCTTATGTACATTTATTTATGCAAAAGGCATTGTTCCATCTCCAAGAATTGCCAAAGTTTCAGCACTGCTGAAAAGTACAAGTCCCAGGTTGCCTCTGAGATTCAACGCAAACTCTTAGCTGTGAGCCCTTGTACAAAAGAAAAGAGAGGTAAACATGTTTAATATTCAGTGACATAATATAGACATTACAAACAGGAAGGTGCAAAGAAATGAAACCAAGAAAAGTCTAAAATACAGCAGAGCAGATATTAAGTCCTGCAGTTCCAGGTACAGCATTCAAGGCAATCTGTAGCAAGATGTGAGCGCCAGAGGGTTTGGGTGGCTTCACCCCTATGGTACTTCCAGTGGCCATAGCTTCCATGACTTCTCTCTTGCTCCTGCTCTGCTCCTTCCTGGCAATTTTCCTCAGAAGATCCACTTTTCTGGCTTCTCCAAACTTCTGGGATATCCACTGCACCTTTGGCTCCACTTCACATGCTGCCCTCTCAGGGGCACACTGCCTGGCCTCCCAGCCCTTCTGAAATGTGGTTGGAAGCCTTCCTGACCCCACAACTCTTACTTTTGGCATGCACCTAAAACCAGCACCATGTGAATGATGCCAGCTAGCTCAGCAGTCAGGTTTCCCTGTCTTGACAGTAGGGATTGAGTACCTGGATGCTGAACACTCTGAATCTAATTCTGAAAAACAAACTTTCTATGCTGCCTTTATTCTGGAACATGACGAGGCCACTACCATTCTGCAGCATCCTCTGGGACTCTTCTCAAAGCAAAATCTTTCACTTTTAAAATTTTTGAGACTGCAAAAAGTGGAGTCCAGCTGCTTCTTATGATGCCATCAGGCCATCTATTCTCCTGTTCCTTCTCGGCAATCAAGATCTCCTGTGCTCTAGCTTTGCAGTCCACAGATTTACTGGATTTTCCTTCTGGCCAAACCTACAGTGTTTTAAATCATTCTGATGGACTTTATGCTCTTGATTCTCAACACAAATCTGGCTAAAAGCCCCAAACAGTGGCCATGCCACCACCTCAACATTAGACTGCCTTGAGATTTCTTCTGCCAAATTAATGAGCTCATCACTCTTAATCTCAGTCTCAGGCAGTCTTAGATATCACACACATCATCTGGAGTCTGATGGTTAGTGTGGTTCTTCCCATCAGAAACCCCATAAGCCTGGTCTTTACCAGCAGGATTTCTATCAGCCTTCTGAGTTCTGACCAGAATCTCTCATACAGAACTGCTTAAGTTGTTCCAGCTCTACTTTTTCAGCAGGTATTGCCAAGCTTTCCCGAACTTCCCAAAGGCTTCTGAAACACATAGTCAGTTTTAGTCCCAGCAATGACCCCACTTCTCTGGTGCCAAATTCTATCTTAGTTACTTTTTTTGTTGCTGAGACAAAAAACCTGACACACAAAATTAAGGGAAGAAAGGTTTATTTATCTCACAGTTTGTAAAAGTTTCAGTCCATAATTGGCTGTGTCCAAGGCAGGGTGGCACATGGCAGAGGGGCAACCATTCATGGCAGTAAAAGTCGGCAAAAGCAACAAGACCAAAATAGGGAGACAAATCCCTTTTTGCCCCTTTGTATCTTATCCCAACTGCTGGGATTAGGGACATGCAAATGCAATCAGTGGACTGATCCAGCAATCACCCACCCTTAATCCCAACACCCTCAATGCTAGCATTCCATCATGAATCAATTGCAAACTAGATTCAGTTACCTCTGAGAAAACACTATCTAAAACACAAACCCCATCTAGACACAAAACCCTATCTAGACACAAACCATTACATACCCCATGCATATTATTGGACCATAGTGCAATGAAATTTGAAAGTCAATAGCAAAAGATATCATAAAATCTTCATAAACATATGGATATTAACATCCTTCTGAACCATGGTTTCAGTTGAAGTTAAAGAAGAAACTAGACAGTCTCTACAGTTAAATAATAATGCCAGTCTAACATACCAGAACTTATGGGAAGCAATGAAAGCAATCCTATTAGGGAAATTTATAGTGGTGAATACCCATATCAGAAAAACAGAGCAAGCTCAACAAAACCAAGCTAATTTTGAACCTCAAGCTTCAAGAAAAAGGAGCAAGTCAAGTCCAGAGCTTGTGCCAGGTGGGAATTATAAAGAGCAGAGCAGAAATTAATGCAGTGGAGACTAAGAAAGGAATATAAAGAATCAGTGAGTTGAACAGTTGGTTCTTTTAAAGAGTAAATAAAATTGACAGTTCTTTAACCAATCTTATGAAAAAACAAAAGGACTCAAATCTACGTGATTAGTAATGAAAAGGGTGAAATCACAACAGATCCTGCAGAAATTCAAAAGATAATTCATACCTGTTTTGAGAACCTGTATTCTAAAAAGAAGCAAAACACAGATGAAATGGACAGGTTCTTAGATATATATGAATTACTAAAGCTCGATCAAGAAGATATAAAAGTTCTAAATAAACCAACATCAGTCAATGAAATTGAAGATGTAAAAACCTACCAAAAAAGAAAATCCCAGGCCATGCCAGAGTTACTGCTGAATTCTACAAGAAATTTAGAGGCAACCTAATGTTACTACTCAAATTTTCTAATGAAATTAAATGGGAAGCAATACTCCCAAGGTCATTCTTGGAAGCAAGCATTACCTAGATATCAAAACTAGAGAAGGATCCAACCAAAAAAGAGAATTACAGGCTAATCTCTCTAATGGACATGGATGCAAAAATCCTCCATAAGATACTGGCAAATAATTCAGCAAATCATCAAGAAGATTATACAACACAGCCAAGTAAGATTCATTTTAGGGATGCAGGGATGTTCAACATATGCAAATCAATAAATATAATACACCATCTTAACAGAGCCAAGGACAAAAACCATATGATATATCAATAGATGTAGAATAACTGTTTGATCAAGTCCAACACCCAATTGTAATGAAAGCATTACAGAAAATTGGAACAGATCATCTTTATCTCAATCTGATAAAAGCCATGTATGACAAACCCACATCCAGCATCATGCTAAATGCTCTAAAATGAGGAGTAAGGCAAGGATGTCCACAGTCACCACTCTTATTCATTACAGTTATGGAAAGATGAGACAATTAGGATAAAAAAATGAAAGAAGGATAAGGGACGAAGTAAAATTATCATTATTTGCAGATGACAAACCCTACATAGAAGACCCCAAAAACACAACCAAAAGACCTCTAGATATAATAACCAAATTCAGTAGTATAGATGGATACAAAGTTAACATGTAAAAATCAATAGCATTCCTGTACACAAATAAGAAACTCAGAATTAGGGAAAACGCCCCATTTCACAGTATTATGCAAGGAAAAAAATTCTAGGAATCAATGTAATGTAGGAAGAAAAAGACTTTGATGTTGAAAAGCACAGTACTCTGATAAAGGTTGAAGAGGATGTCAGCAGATAGATATCTCCATCCCTTGTTCTTGGGTACGAAGAACCAATATAACTAGAATGGACATATTTCCAAAACTGTTACACAGATTTAATGCAATGTAAAGAATAAAAAACCAGACAAGCTAAAACATGTAAGTCCTTGTGTGTTTCAGTACTTTTCGTTATTGCACTGCACAGTGAGCACACAGCAGCACACCTGTGATAATGTCCAGGAGATGCATGGGCTTCCATGATTTGTTCACATCTATGAGTATTTGTCATTAATATCTGTGAAAAAATTGCAACTTGAATGTTCCTAAGTTGGGAACTTACTGTAATATAATTCTTTATGTGACTTGAAGGCTTGAATTCACCCAGAGTTCTTGTTTTCATGGCAAATTTTATGTTAGGCTTACTAGTAAGGCAGAATCCAGGATTCTGACTTCATGAATTTGCTTTTACCCTACCAGGAAGTGTTTTTATTGATGAAACATTTCTTGACTTACTGTGATGTGAACACCTTGCTGGGTCTTTCTTTCTGCTGGTCCATTAATTCCTCAAGTATAGGAAAGGGAATAGTGCATATCTTTGTAGAACTGAGGGGCATTAATCTCATGGACTTACTTGTTCTTACAGATAGTACATTACTGAGTCTTTTTTGTCTTTTATCCATTATGACTTTGTCTGCCTTTTAATAATGGTGTTTAAACTATTTATATTTAATTTGATTATCAATATAATTATATTTAATTCTTATCATTTGCTTTTTGTTTTCTGTGTCTTACCTGTTTTCCATTTTTTTTGTGTTTTTTGCATTCTTTTGGAGTAATAGAGTATTTATAGTGATTCCAGTTTAGAATAGTTATTGTGTTGTAAAACATACCTTTTTTTTTAGCAGCCACTGTAGGGTGACATATCTCTTAAATTGTAATAGTCTACTTTTAAATAATGTATCATTACTTGAAATAATATACCATTTCACATAAGAACTTTAGGCACAGTTTACTTCTATCCTAACCCCTTATCTCGTGTGCTATTTTTGTCACATATTTTACTTTTATGTCATAAAATCTATAATATATTATTATCAAGTATATTTTATTTTTTTTAAAAAAAGCAAAATAGAAAAAAAGGAAATGATACAGAGTTTCAAAAATTAAAATTAAGAAATCATCACTAGTTGATACATTGCATATTGTTATCTTAGAAGTAGTTGTTCAGGTTACAAAATCAAAGCATAAAACATGAACAGTCAAACAATGACAGCACAAATTACTCTCCACTATTGGTGGGAATGTAGGCTGGTGTAACTACTGTGGAAATCAATATGGAGATTCCTCAAAAAACTAGGATTGGGAGTTCCATTCAATCCACCTATTCCCCTCCTGGATATTTTCCCAGAAAAATTGAGAAGATCATGTTAAGTGATATATGTGCACCCATGTTTATAGCAGCACAATTTGTGATAGCTAAGTCTTAGAAACAACCAAAATGCCAATCAACTGCAGAATGGATGAAAAAGATATGGTCTTTTTATACTATGGAATATTACTCAGTTCTAAAAAAGATGATCTTGAGGCTTTTATACGTAAATGGAGGCAATTGAGACTATCCTCATAAAATAAATCAGACTTACATTTGTAAATATCATATTGTCTATTATTTATTTTAAAAAATAAATAATAATAATAAAAAACTGAAAGAGTAATAAGATCCAAAATGTATAATATATATCGTAATAATGAAAGGAAAGAAAGTGCTTGAAAGGAAAGAACACTTTGTAGGTATATACATATAATTGTATGTATGTTTAAGTGTGCAAGATAGATAACCATACTATCAAGTATACTTAAATAGTCAAAGATCATTAATATTAGGAAATGGGCTTGTTTATTTTTGTAGTTCTAGGTTGGAATTGACATTTATTTTTCTTTTGTTTATTTATTTGTTTATTTATTTTGAGACAGGGCCTTACTATGTACTTCAGGCCCACCTTAAACTTACTATGTAGCCCAGGCCGGCCTTGAACTCACTGCTTCAAGCCTCCCGAGTTCTGGAATTGTGGGTGTGCATCACCACACTCAGCTTTGCCTTTATTTTTGGAAGATGTTTGTGCTGGGCATGGAACTTTAGATTGACTTTTTTTTTTTTTAATTCTAGCTCTACAATCTATCCCTTGGACAGTGTTTTTTTGACACACAGACTGATTTCCTACCCTGTGAGAACCCTTATCTCTGAGTGCTGAATCCGAGCAAGGTACTGTAGAGACACACATGCTCCCTTGCCTCTGGGGGGTGGGGGTGGTGCAGAGGGGTGAATGGAGACCCCCTTGTCAGGAAGGATGTGTGAGCCTGTGGAAAGGCGTGGCACCTCCCACTCAGTGCCCCTTTCTGCGCTTCAGTTTGTGCTATTCTTGAGTGTCTGTACCTGAGCGGGGATGCTAATTTCCCCCTTTCTCCAGGGCATGAGCTATGATCTAGGCCAGTGATGGTGAACTTTTGCGACCCAAAACCTATTTACGTATTGCAAAGTACCAACACTGCAATTAAACCTGAATACTGAATTTTAGTTTAGAAAAAGCAGCTCATATATTAACATTTTTGTCTTAAAAACACCATAACATATGTGCTATATGTTCTCCACTACTGTTCTAGGAACAGGTGTGAATGATGGTGTGAATTACAGTCATTTTGACTGAGGTGGCTTAGCTAAATAGTGATAAAGCACTGAGACGCAGTGGACAAACAGGGAAGAGAGAAATAATAGAGATGCTTGGCTATGCCAGCCCCAACATCCACTTGCTTCTGTTTTATGTAATAGAATCCTAACTTAGCTGGTCACATTGTTGCTCAGTAGGAAAAAGGAAAAAAGATTGCCTTTTCCATTTCTTTTTGTAGCAAGGTGTGGCTATAGTGTTACATTTGGATTAGTAAAATGAAAATGAAAGCATTGCATGCAAATTCTAGAAAGTGTTATTAAAAGGATTGAGCTCTACTTCGCTTTTTCACTGGTTGTCTGGTGCATGTAACATCCAGAGCTCACACTGCCAATCATAGGCCTTAAAGCCAAAGACACACATGGAGGTCGCTAACATGGAAAGAACCCCTGACGCTGTGAGCTGCTATCAGCTGGGCTGACATCAGCTTGGCTTCTCTTTTGTGAGAATATAATCGATTTTTATTTTGTGTAGCCCTGTGGCTTTGTCTGTTGTCTGCTTCTGGGTTTGTTCTATGTGTAGCTGAACCAAATTCTGACTAATGAAGGCAGCCTGACAGGAACACTGAGGAAGTGGTGATACACTTGGATAAGTTAAGGAACACACAGAAGAAACTAACAGGTTGGGGGCTTCCAGAGGTCCTCTACAGGAATTCTATAGTGATGTGGATCCTCAATTAAATATTTTTAAATGATCATAGAAAGATTAAAAGCTGTATTTGAATATTTTGTTTCCTTAGGCATAAGAAGCACTGATCTCATACATTAATTACTTTAGGAATTTGATGACTTAGTATTAGATCATAATAGAGGCCTGAAATATCAAGTCTCCCTCTGCCTCATTTTCCTGTTTGTTAATGGATGTATAGGTGTGCGCTACATTCCTGAACTATAAAGCAATTTTTAGGTTTGGAATCCTAAAGATAATGAAATAAAATATGCAGCTATGCATATTTATGAAGTGCTGTTTTGTCTAAATTAGATCTTTAGCCTCAATAACTAATTGCTAAGTAACTTTTATTATATATCTTTGATATTATATGTCAGAATTATTGTACCTAAAAAAAATTAAATTCACGCTTTTGCTTTATTCATTATAGAACTTTCAAATGCCAGTAGTTTTGAAATAAAGATTTCACTGTTTTTTGTTTTTTTTTTACTTTTCAAGGTAGTCAAAGAATGTATAGAATGTATGCATCCACATATACATCTGTCTTTGTTTTAAATTATTTTTTTTACCTCTGATCTTTCTCTTTCTGGACAAATATGATGGATTTGTGGTGGTAGTTTTAAGTTTGAAGCCTTTAAGAAGCACCTCAAAATGTCTGAAGCAAACTTGTTTTCACTCTCACCTTGTCTGATACTGATGAATGGTACTCTCCCCCTTTCTGAGTTGCCCTGTTAGTGTCTGTCTCTCTGTCTCCCATCCCCAATCTCCAGGCACCTGAGTGTGCCTCTTTTTGTGCTCTTAAGACATGTTTTCTCTGGGCACAGTACTGGCAAACACGTTGGAATCTGAATGACCTATGTGGTCCTTCACAGTGATGTCTGTGGGTGGGAAAGAAAATTGTAGGGCAGATTCCCAGCTTGAGCCATGTAATGCCTCCTGGGAAGCTGTGGTCGGAACTCAGGTGGCTTTGAGGAGGGAGGTAAGTTAATAGCAGCGGATACTGCCAGAAATAAGCACATAAAAGAAGAAAAGAAATGGAAACAGTAAGACCATTGATAACAAAACACAGACGGGAATAGAATTTGGGGCCTCTGTGGAAATTCTGAGAGGCCAGAGGCTCTAAAAGCTGAGACTACTGCAGTTTTCCTTTGATGTAACGGTCTTCAAACAATAGCAAGGCACAGGCGGTATCAATGTAGAAACTGACCACATTATATCACATTTTTTTAATACTTATAGCGTAGGGCAGTGTCAGATACACTGAGCCTTTTCCACCAAAACTCTGTGTCTCAGTGAAAACAAAGGCAAGCGTACTTGAAACTGAATCGACAGCTTTGTGGCTCTAAAGATAAATATAGCACTTTTCAGGTAGTTAATTCATGAATAACCAATGAACCAGCAAAGGACAAAAAGTAACATATGGCAGCCCAGTGTAGAGTAAGTGTGATTGTCACATTTTCCCTCCCTACCTTTTCCTTTCTCTAATTTATGGAAAGAAACAAAGCTAAGCTCATGCAGTCGTGACACAGTCACCTGGAAAATTTTACTTAGGCAGAGGGTTAGCAGAGTTTATTCATTGTCTGTTTTTTTAATAGTCTAGCCCAAGTTGTTGATGTTACTTAAAGTTTTGCTCAGAATGAAAATTTGACTTGAATTCCTGAAACAAACTGATAAAGCGATTTTTGTTTTATAAATTTAGTATTCAATCAGTATACTTAAGTAATACTTAGGCAATTAATTTTGTCAGAATGCTGTTAATAAATCACAAATAATATCATATTTACCCTGAAGGAGAAAGATCAGATTTTATTATTTTTAACAAATAGCTACCAGGTTTAATGGAGATTTCCAGGTAATTTTGAAGTTTTTAGAACAGAGTACTAATGGGAAAGAGACACTATATGTCCACAACCCAAATGATAACTCTGCCACATTAAAAATCACCCTTCTTTGACAGCTGGCGAAGGTCGAAGAATTTATCCACTGAGAGACAGTTTGCAGCCTTGTGCTTCTCTGTCTTTATCTCAGGACTCTGACTCTAAAAGATTTAACATTAAGCGGCTCCTCATAGCCTGATTTTTACCTCTCTCAGTACCACCATGGTCTTTCCAGGCCATTTGAAATTGGCAACAGAATTAGCAGTCAGGTTTGATTAAGTATGCAAGACACAAAGAATTAATATTTGATTTGAATAGCGTGCCCAACCTTTCTTCTCATCCCCACCCCATCTCCCTCCACAAAACAAAACAAACAAAACAAAACAAAACAAAACAAAAAATAACATTCTGTAAACTTACTGGTGGAAGCACAGCTTCCCCTCTGAATATGAAACTTGTGTATTTATTGGTGAATTATGTGGCATGTGTGTTTTGCATATTTTAATGAGAGTTCAGGAGTCAAGGTCAGATTTGGGTTGGGTCTGTAAGACTGGGCAGGAGAGAATGGTGCATTGTCTGAAAGTTAAGTCTATGAGAGTCAAATGTCCATAGCACAAGCGTTGTCCTTTTCTAGGGAATATTCACAGTGACATTTGTGATGAAATTTGGCACCAAGGCTAGGTAGCAGTCATGATAGAGAAATTGTAAGAGACACACATTTATCTTTTTGGTGGGATAGAGAAATCTCTCACTGTGAGGAAGCCTGCTAGGTTGTACAAGGAGATGAATGTGAAGGGGATATGGCCTAAGTGGAAGCTTTGTCTGAACTCAGTCTCTGTCTCTGTGGTCTCTTTGTCCATTCCAGATTCCAAATGGTATTGTAGACTATCTCAGAGCTTTTAGAACAGGTCAAGAACATTGGCCAGGCATGGTGGCGTATGCCTGTAATCTCAGCACTTGGGAGGCTGAGGCAGAGGATCTCTTGAGTTTGAGGCCTGCCTGGGCTACAAAATGAGTTCAAGGCCAGCCTGAACTGCATAGTGAGACCCTGTCTCAAAAAGAGAACAAAACAAAAAACCCCCAAACAAACGAACAACCCCAGTATGGTTGTTACACAGTACAAAGAGTGCCGAGTTTCGAATGAGCAGTCTAGTATGCTAGTTAACAGTGTGCACTGTGACTCTCTACTGTTAGATGATGACATTTTGTTTGTCAAGAATGGCTCGTCTTCCAACCACCTGCCTTTGTAGTCTGTGACCTTGACACCCCTCCATGGAGAGGATGAACTTCCATCTTCTCTTCTTGTATCTGCCCAAGCTCATGACTCGTTGATGACCAATAGGATGTGGTGAAAGTGTGGTGATGACTGAAGCGAGACCAGAAGAGGGGTGTAGCCCCACCTCATTTGCTGAGACACTTGCTTTCAGATCCCTGTGCTGCCATGTAAGGTGTCCTGTTCTGAAGCTACTGTGCTATGAAGAAAGCCCAGGCCACGGAGAGGCCATCTGTAGATGTTTACAGTGACAGCTCCAGGGGCGATTCTGGCGGAGTAGCAGAGTAACATCAGGAATCTCATATGCAGGTGAAGGTTGCCCAGGATGATCCCAGTCCCCCGCCATGGAATCATCCCTGGCTGTCAGGTCCCCTCCGCTGTGGCCTCAGATGTTGCACATTGTCTTCTGTCTAAAGTCCCTGCCCATGGAGTCCATATGATAAATCTGTTGATTTAAGTCACTGCATTTTGATTTAATTTGTTATGCGAGAATAGTAACTTGAGTGGTAGGGGAGAAATGTATATTTAAGTCCTTTCCCCATTTTTGAATTTGCCCATTTTGTTGTTGAATTATGGGAGTTCTTCATGGTCTGTGTATTAACCCAATGGCAGAAGTGTGTTTGAAAACACTCCTCCCCCATTTCTGTGTTGGTTTTTTACTCTGACAGTGTTCTTTCATGCACAACTTTATATTTTGATTTGGTATCATATGCAAGCAACCACTGTCAAATCTAATTTGTGGAATTTTACCTCTGTTTACTCCTAAGAGTTTAACTTTTATCTTTATTTTTTTGGTGCATTTGAGTTAATTTTTATGTGTGTTGTGAGGTAAGAGTCCAACTTCATTCTTTTGTATGTGGATATTTAGTCTTCCTAGCACAGTTTGTTGAAGTCCTCCTTTTTTGAGTTGCTAATTCTTTACTGCCTTGTCAATTTTTAAAAAGCACGTTTGAAAAGATGTTTTAAAGTACTGTGTATAGCTTAAATTATTCTCAGCAGGACAGTTGAGCTCAAAAACCCAGTTCACCTTTATTTGTAACAGGAAATTTCATTAATATTTTAAATCAGTTGGATGAGAGCACAAGTTGTGTCCTAAATCATATAAAACATGTTCAAGGAAATAGCTTCTGGTCAGTATTCTTAGTTTTCTGATACTGTATGGCTGCAGTTTTCATGGGAATAAGGTACAACTCTTCAGCTTTTTTTTCTTTTTATGTGTGACCCAACTGGTAGTGAAATTTTATATTAGGCTACAAAGCTTATTAAGTGGTTAATTGGAAAAAAAATACATTTCTGTCAAGACTATGTACAAACAGTACAAGTGAGCCACTGATTAACATCCTGGTTTTGCTGGACTTTAGTTCAGGATTCTTTGGTAAGAATTTTCCTGTGAATCTGCTTGAAGTACATGTAGCACTTTTCCCTTGAAAGTGTGGTCTTGCTTTGTGTGACAGACATTATCCCCCTGCCGTTCAGAGCAGTGAGTGAGTGGTCACTCAGTGTCTAGCTGGTACTGTTACATATGGAAGGGGAATTAAAGTTTGTAATTAATTTACTTTTATCATTTACACCTAAGCTTGTAATAGTTTTGTTGAACTGGGAAGAAAGCAATGGCGTTAACAGTGAATGCATTTATTTACTCTATGGCCTGGCAAGTATTTAGGATCATAAATGTTATCTGTCCCATGGAGAGGGAAGGAAAGTAAGACTGTGAAGGGCTGTACCTATGCTGGGGGGTCTCAAGAAGAACACAAAATGTAGTTTCTGTTGAAAACAAACTTGAATGATTGACCATTCACCTTTAAAATTACCCTTAAGCAGAAAAAATGGAAACAAAGCTTTTATAAATAAGGAGGGAAAGAGGGGTTGAAAGGAGTGTAGAGGAATAGGAAAAAAAAAAGAATCAGTTATACCATGTACAGATATAAGTTCCCTATGATGAATGTGATCATTATGTATACTTCATAAAAAAATTCCAAAAGATAAAATTACCCTCAGCCAAGTAATTAATATCAGTTTCATCAACTGTTTTTTGAATCCCCAGTACACATGCCATGGTTCTGCTGTGGAGTTTACAGGCCTGGCTGGAGAGAGGTGGTCACAGGAAGTCAGCCCTTGGAGCTGCTGAGGGTAAACTCTCATACAAGTCTTGCATATTTGCTCCCTCTGTGACTAACTTGGTAAAGCCTATTTATGAAGAAAATCTTGTCCTTGACTCAGGCCCATTTGTCACAGATCACACCCTCCAACTTGAGAATTACATCAGGCTGAAATTATGCACAAAGCAAATTGCTATGTTAATTCTTTTTAGACATAAGGAGTGGTTATTACCACATTGCCCACAGTAATATCACCAGCAGTTTTATACATGTATGGTGATTTCTTCAACTCTCCTTAAAGATCTAGAGCTTTATAAAGTCCTTTTCATTTTGAAACAAGAAAGAAATAATCTTTACTGCATACTAAGTGTGTTATATTGAACCCAAGATGAGTAACACAGTGTCTACTTCGAGGCAAACAGAATCTTTTTTTGGTGCAAGGGATCAAACTCACGACCTGGCACTTGCCGGGCAGGCACTTAAGCCACTGAGCTAAATCCCCTGCCCCCAACAAACAGAATCTTGCTAGGACCATATAACACATAAAAGAGAACAAAAGCTTACTCAGAACTGAATTTTAAGAATAGATTTGATTTTTATGAAACACTATCTTAGTTATTGATGACTGAAAGGTTTATACTGTGTTACACTAAAGTATTAGAACTTATTAGGTGGGAGAAAAGGAAGACATTTAAAATGTCTATTTAGGAAGCCATTGTTGAGCCTGTTTTTTAATTCCAAAGACTGATAGTCCTCTGGGTTGCAAAGATTAATAAGATCTGAGGTACCCTCATGATATGCAAGGTGTAAGAACATAAGAACAACTCAGAAAAAAAAAAGAACAACTCAGAGCTATCTTCCTTTTTACAAAATACACATTGCTTTTAAGACTTTATCGCCTTTATTTTTCAAAACAGTATCTTTGGGCTTTTCAGCTGAGTTAATGAAGGCCTAGAGAAACCCAATAAAGAATGGAATAGATTCTTAGCCTAATCCTGTATTTCTGCATTGTCTTTGTGAAATACCGATTAATTGTGGAGGAATTAGATAATCTATATAATAAGCTGTGTGTGGTAGCACAAGGGACTTTGTGTGGCCCTTTGAATGTATCTCATATTTGTCTTTGAGTCACTGTGCCTAGACAAAGGGGCTAAGCGAGATCATTTAGTAGTTTGATGATACTGAAAAAAAATAGATACTTACATTTATTATTTGGACATTCATTTGTTCATTGCATAATATATGCCAGACACTGTACTGACTGAAAGTTCTGTTTGGTTTTGTTGTTATGCACTTAGTAATTTAATCATGCCTAATTAAAAAGATTTGGGAGTACAGGCAGGTGTGAAGATCCAGAGGAACAAATGATACCGAGATACCCCCGTAGACTCCCCCTCTACGGGGATTGACTCCCCATAGAGCACTGATTTCAAACATGGCACCCGTGTTATTATGTTTTTCTTTTAAGACAAAGGATGTTAATGAATGAGTTGTTTTTTCTAAACTAAAACTTCTGCATCCAGGTTTAACTGCAGCATTGGCACTGTTGATAAACAGGTGGGTTTTGGGTTACAGTTTGGAACGTTGTTCTCTACAAGGTTTATCATCACTGCATTGGGGTATAATTCCTTCCTACACAATAACAGTAGGGTGTCAAGCAGTATGTCTTGTGATCAAATACAACATCAGATTTAGACAAGGAGCTGAAATCTGTTTGGAAAAATACCTGTTTTTCTCCATTCATTCCCCGTTGAAGCTGTGGTTCACAGTGGTAATAATGTTACGATAGTGAACAGAAGTGATTTATTCAGCTCATTAGCATGTAACCATCTACTCCTGAGTGTGCAGGAAGTGTTCAATAATTGATTTTTTTCTTGTTTCTAGATAGTGGAATAATTTTATATCACAATGGAGTAATTGGCCAGGGGTTTAGCTCAGCGGTGTAAGTGCCTGCTTGGCAAACGCAAGATTGTGAGTTCAATCCCTTGCACCAAAAAAAAAAAAAAAAAAAAAAAAAAAAAAAAAAAAAAAAAAAAAAAAAAAAAAAAAAAAAAAAAAAAAAAAAAAAAAAAAAAAAAAAAAGAAAAGAAAAGAAAAGAAAAAAAGAAGAATGGAGTAATTTTCACACTGACCCCTTGGAATCATACTGTGAAATAAACTATTCCATATTTGACTACATAGATTTCTAACATGCTACTATAAAAGGAAAACCCACACGAGAATTTATGAACTTAGAAGTACTTGAAAGTAAAAGAAGCTGGTGTGATGGCACACTCATGTAATCCCAGCACTTGGGAGGCTGAGGCAGGGAGATTTTTATGAGTTTGAGGCCATCCTGGGTTATATAATGAGTTCAAGGCCAGGTACTATGGACTACATAGTAAGACCTCATCTCAACAAACAAAATGCGAAGAAGGAGAAGGAGAAGGAGAAGAAGAAGAAGAAGAAGAAGAATTATTGAAAAATAAAAAGAACATAAGGGCCAGATGTGGTGGCACATGCCTGTAGTCCCAGCATTGGAGAGGCTGAAGTAGGAGGATCATTTCAAGTTCAAAGCCAGCCTGAGCTACATAGTGAGCAAGGCCAACATGAACTACATAGCAAGATGCTGTCTCAAACAGTATTGAGAGAGAGAAAGAACATAAGGAAGTGTTAATAGAGTGATAAATGTTAGTTGATCTACACTGTTGGGAGCACGGTTCTGCTTCAGATATATTATTCTAGGGAAAGCTGATCTCAGTTGACAGCCAGCTCTGGTAACAGGCACGTTGAAGACATGCATAAATTTGGAACAGTGTTTAGTCTCAGATCAGTGGTTTTATCAAGGGTAGAACAGAGAGGAGGGGTTTCATGCTGAGGCAGGAGGTTAGGGTGTGGCAAGGCTGCTAGGAAGTGGGCATGACCTATTAATCACAGATCAGGACACATGCTGAACAGTTTCCAGGCCCTGCACCTGGTACTAATCAGCGAAGGCTATCTTCAGTTCTTCTGGCACAAGATCAAGTAGATTCTTGATAGGATGGCCTAGATCCGACTTCTGAATGGGGGATACAAAAGACAGTTGCCATTAACCTCACAACCACTGTGTTCTTTCTCAGTGGCGCAGTCTGCATTCTGCAGAGCTTACTTTTCTTACCTTTAGTAAATGTAAAACTTCACTATCTTTTGCACGTTTTCTTGCCTAATTCTTTGTTCAGAACAAGAACCTGGAAAGACCCAGGCTCCAACAATGTTCTCTTAAGTCACAACCTTAAATCTAAGTTACTATGCATACATGCATACTTTTGCCTTAACAGTGAATCTGTTTTATCTTAAAACCTGACGTTTCCTGCAAAAATACTTTTTTTAAAGAAATAGAGTAATAGCACTGAAGAAGAAATTAACCATCTGTGTCTTTGTTTAAAGACTGATGCTAGTCTTTAATTATAATTAAGACCAAAAACATAAGCAGAAGGGGTTGTTCTCCTATTGTCATTAGAACATAAGCCTGTGTGTGAAGTAGCAGACTGATCCCATAGTGACGAAAACTCACACGTGGTCATCCTCCATGAGATGATGTGGAGGAAAAAAACGGACTTTTTCTTAACAGTGTACACTTTAAGCACAATATAGTCAGTCATAATATTACACTGATCTGTTAAAATTCTTTGAGCTTCTGCTAAAAACAAGCATTAATTGAAAATACTCATATTCTTTGGCTGTTAAATGTGTCTTGCTTCAGATATTTACCCATGTTTCTCGAAGAATACTTGTAGGCCATGCACATAAGATACTTTATTGGGCAGTCAACTATCTTTAACTCTCTTTTGAGGGCCTCTCAATTGTTTTGTGTGTTGTATCAGTTCCCTATTACTTTGACATCTTGGATTAGTTTTCAGATGGAAACACTATCATATTTGAGAAAGTGAAAGTATAACAGGAAAGTAGAAATACGCCCTTGTTAGGCATAAAACTGTGGCTCAGAATGCCGTGAGTTTGTGGGTGAGAGACACCTCTCTTCACCTTTAGAACTGGCTCTTGAACATATCTGTGACACAGATGCCGAGGCAGGAATACGGGTGCCACCGAAGGCCTGCTTCGTCTTATCACTTTTCCTCTTCTCTGACCCATGTCAAGGTCTTACCCTCACTGCAAGCTTGTCTCATCTAATTCTTGAATAAACTATCTCACCCAGATAGACTTCAGTATGGTGGTTAAGAGCTGGCCAGAAACATAGATGTATCCTGAAGCACTTGCTAAACATTCAAATTCCCAAGCATGAAGCGTTGTCCTCTAAATCTAGACCACCTGGATTTAAATAGTGGGCAGCAGGTATTATTAGTTCCCAGGTCCTCCCCTTGAAGACACTCATAGTACCAGTGAGTAGAGGAGACTCAGGAGGACTTTCCTTCTATACACTCTTCTGCTTTCTCTCCGTACCTTCCTTTCATTGACTGAATTTCTTCTCTGCCTTGAGTTAGCAGACATTTCCTTGTAGACCTGATAACTCTCATGAATTGAATTCTTTAGCAGTAGCATTATTTTCATTTAGCTGACATCCTTTTTTGCTAGAATACTAAATAAAAGTCCCCCCCCCACAGGGTTTTACATCGTGTAATTCAGGCTGGTCTTGAACTCACTATATAGCCCAAGTTGGCCTGGAACACACAGGAATTCTCCTGCTTCAGCCTCTTGAGTGCTGGGGTTATAGGCGTGTGCCACCACACCCAGTTTAAAGAAAAATTTCGAATTTAGATTTAAGACCAAATTGGGGTTGGAGGTATAGCTCAGTGTTAAGAGCATATGCTTAACATATAGAGGCTGAGTTCAATTCCCACTAACCTTTCTCCCCACCAAAAAGACTAAATTAATCTTTTAAAAAATTAATGGTAGTAGTTTCATCTGAACTTCATGCTCTTTTGATAGATTTTGGGTGCAACTCCAAGTATAATGCTGCTTTACTCAGGTTTAAGATGCAAAGGTATTCTAGAGTGTGCATGCATGGAGCAACCACTTAAAAACTAAAAGTGATACAGTCAGGTTTCATTGTGACTGCACACATTGCAAATATGTGACTTGTCTTATGATTTTATTTTATTTTATTTTATTTTATTTTAGTACCAGGAATCAAACTCATGACCTCGTACTTACAAGGAAGGTACTGTACTGCTGAAGTATATTCCCTAGCCCTGTGATTTTTAAAACTGAATTATATTTAAAAATACAAAAAATAATATTTTTTACTGTTTGGTGAGTTACTACAAAGTGACATGCTTCTGTGATCACCACACAGTCCAGGAAATGACAGGAAATCAAGAAGCCCTTTTTCTTTGTGTCCAGGTACTATCTTTTCAGTAGTTACTCTGTAAAGGTTACTGTTGTTCTGATTTACAGCACCATAATCTTATTTGTTTAAATTCTGTTTTGATTTTCGGTGGCAGTGATATTGGGGATTGAACTCTTGGGGCTTTCCACTGGGCTATACCTCCAGTTCTTTCATTCTGAGATGATCTTTTGCTAAGTCACCCAGACTGGGCTCCAATTTGCAAGCTTCCTGCCTTCCCTTTTCATAGGGCTGGGATGACCAGTGGGTACCACTGTACCTGGCTTTATTATTATTATTTTTTAACAGATTATTTGGCTTTAAAAAAGGAGATTCTTTCACATGCTACAGTGTGAATGAACCTGGAGGATACTATGTGAAGTGAAATAAGTCATCAGAATCACAAATGCTGAATAATTCCGCTTTCTTGAAGTAGTTTTTAAAGATGTCAGATTCCTAGGAACAGAAAGCACTGTGAGCTAGAGGAAAGGGGAAGTGGTGAGTTGCTTAATGACACAGAGTTTTAATTCTGCACAGGTTCTAGAAGGTCTGTTGCAAATCTGTACATGAATATATTACTAACAGAATAGTTAGAACACTTAGAATAGTTAAGATGACAAATTTCATGTTAGCATTTTTTTGCCACAATAAAAAAAGAACTACATAGAAGAAAAAATACTGATGTACAGAGGAGTATCCAGGGTCCATGCAGTATTTGGCATCCGGTATTCTCTTGTCCATTACTATATTTCTAAGTTTTATCCTCCTGGTTTGTTTTCATTGCTGTGTTTTAGTGTATAAATGTACAAAAGTAGTTTTTTGTTGTGGTTTTCTATTCCATTGTTAATGGACATTTTGATTTGGGAGCTATTTTAAATAACATGCTGTGAACATTCATGTGTGTACCTTTCATTTGTGTGCTGTCCCACTGTGCTCCAACCCCAGCCCTTTTCACTTTATTTTGAGATAGTCTCACAAAGTTGCCTGTGTTGCTCTGACCTTGTGATCTTCTTGCCTCGGCTTCTTAAGTAGGGGGAATTACAGGCATGCTGTAATGTGTCCAGCACGTGTATGCATTTTGGTGAATATATGGAAAATAAGCAGTTCTCAGACTTTTTGTTCTCAGGGTGAGCCCCTTTTTATTGTCTGTACAGCAGTTATATTTATTGATATTACTGTATCAGAATTTTTAAAAATTAATTTATGTTAAAATAAATTCATGTAATATTGACATAAGTATTTTTATGAACAATTTGAAGATTGAGTAGCATTACTTTACATTATTGCGAATATTCTTTAACATGTGGCTTCAAAGAGTACAATAAGATATTCATACCTATTTCTGCTTCAGTCTGTTGCTGTATATTGTTTTAGATCATTTATATGAAGAAAAGTCTTTCCTCAAATAGACATAAGGATAAAAAAGGGAGGAATGTTAATAGCTCTTTTCAGACAATTCTGGGTTTTCTTCTTTGATACCACATTAAAGCCCAGGTGAGTAGTCATTTCCTAAAGCAGGTGTATCCAATCCACAGGCCCAAGGGCCACATGTGTCCTTGGAGAACTAAGATTGTGACCCATGAGATTGTGAACATTAACACTATGATATGGTTCTTTTTTTTTTTTTTTTTTTGGTGCCGGGGATCGAACTTATGACCTTGAGCTTTCCAGGCAGCACTTATGCCACTGAGCTAAATCCCTGGCCTCTATGGTATGATTTTTAACTTGGTTGCATGATGCTTGAGCATAGACTGTGTAGGCGATAGCAGAACTTGACATTGATGCGTTAGTTTCACAAAACAAGGTCAGATATTCTACTAGCTTTATGTTTATATGGGCTTCTTTTTAAAAATATAAAAATACTAAAAACAAAGGAAGTTTTGTTACTTACATTAACTGTATTATAGACTTTATATGTGGCCCATGACAATTCCTCTTCATTGCCCCAAGGAAACCACCGTTTTGCCTCTCCAGGTGTGAAGAGGCAAACGGAGGAAGGGAGGGTTTGGAGAGGTAGAGTCAGTCTTGTAGTTTGTACCTTCCAGATTCCATTTCTAATCACTGATACCAAGTTGTTTATTTTTGTAAAGACAGTACTTAATTTTTCTAAAACAGAAGCTTTTAATAGACTGAAGTAAATGTTTAGTGGGTCTCATATTCTAGATGGTTAGGGATCAGAGTCTATTATATGAGCTTTTTAATGTCAAGAAACACTGAATATTCTACTGCTGTGTCTTGAAAGCAACGAGATAATGGCCTTGACATGTACTTTTTTCAAACTACTGAGAAGTCACGACCAATCAGATTTAGAAGCTATAGTTTGCTATACTTTCCACTGAGACACTTGATCACTAAATTACAACTGGCCTGGAGGTGTAGGGTGGAGGAAGGAAGTCTATCATCCTAGCTACTCTGGAGGCCGAGGCAGAAAAATTGCAAGTTGGAGGCCAGCCTTGGCAATTTAACAAGATCCCATCTCAAGATGATTTAAAGGGCTGGAAATATAGCTCAGTGGTAGAGAGAAGGGGTTTAGTCCCCTGTGCCAATAAAGCAAAGCAAAGCAAAACAAAACAAACCCCAAACCTAAACAAAAACAGTAACAAAGAAAAGCAAGTGCAACTGCATAGTGATAACTTTGAGTGCTGTTTTGTTGTCGTCATGTTGCAGTTCTAGGGATCAAACCCAGGGCCTTGCTGTGGTAGGTAAGAACCCTTCTCACTGAGCTTCACCCCAGCCTGAGGTCTCAAAAGTTTTCAAGGAGATTTAAGGACATTTATAAATTCTGTGAAATTACTCTGCAGCATGCCTTGTCCTTACCCTTCCTTTACTATCCAAGTCATCAAAAAGACTTGTTAGCTCTGCTTCCAGTCTCAAGTCTGTTTATTTCTTTGCATTTCCAGTGCTACCAGCAAATCCAAGCCACCTTGGAGTTCTGCCTCAGGGCACGGTGAGAATATTTAGCTGAATGCTCTGCCTTCCTTCTTTCCTTTTCAAGAGAAATCTTTTTAGAAAGTGGTAGAAAATGTCATTCCCTGATTCAAACCTGTATTTAGTATCTTCTCATGACACTTGGAGTAAAATCCAGGCTCCCCAATCCCCCCTGCAGAGACCTTCCAGATGAAGACCTCCCCACCTCCCCGTCCCTTGCCTGCTCGCATCTCCCCCCTTCCTCATCAGCCTATGTCCTGGCTCAGGTTCCCCATGATTCCTTT